>JAXIVD010002452.1:52500-59833 GCA_036785275.1 Cancer borealis
AGATGTAAAACTATTAAGAGGGGGAGTGCATGAGAACTGTTGTAATGGAGGAGCATCTGCGTAGCATTGTATTGAGTAAAATGCCCCAGAGGTTAGCTTTAGTCTCAATTATCTTCCTAATTTACGTCAGTGATGTATGAGGTGGTCCAAGTACGAGTAGCTATTTATATTAATGAGTTTGCTGATGGTGCTGGGATTATGAAGAAAATGTAAATATTGTTGAAAAATATGAACCAAATGTAAATGATTTCTAAATTTTGGGAAGAAAAACCATGTGATCAATGTACAGGAAGTGGTAGTGAAGATTTTTCAAGTATTCTCGAGTGGTTTGAATTTATAAGGTTAAATGGAATGGTGAGACTTCTTTGTGATATGGACGAAAAAATGTTGAAAGTGTTGACATAATATACAAGACTAAAAATTGAATAAACAGAATATTTAAGATTATTTAGAATGCAAGATATTTGTCAGAGGATAATGTGGACTTGACCAAATAGAATCGTAATGGGCCAGCATACCTTATCCTTTCATGAATATACAATCTAAACACTCCATTCAAATAAGACGTTTATCTGAAGGAGTTGAGGCTATAAAAACAACCAGGCTTCTGACTTACCTTTATTATCATACTGTATTCGATCAGGAATTTTGTAATATGATTTTCTAATGTTTAATTTCTTATAATTCCAGATATGTAGTTCTGCAAAGGAGGATATCAGAGTGGCAAATGGGACGACGTGTGAGTACTTCTGTTGGATTTGTATTTTCTGATTTCACAGGACGTGTGTGTGTGTGTGTGTGTGTGTGTGTGTGTGTGTGTGTGTGTGTGTGTGTGTGTGTGTGTGTGTGTGTGTGCGTGCGTGCGTGCGTGCGTGTATGATGCAATGTCATCCATTACGTTTCATGAATCTCATTTCGATGCCATTACGAAAACTTAATAATATGTATTTTTTTTCACGTATGATATTCCTTCGTCACACAACTATGAATAACACTCATGTAAAGTCAATACACACACACACACACACACACACACACACACACACACACACACACACACACACACACACACACACACACACACACACACACACACACACACACACGCACACACACACACACACCTTTAAAGGAAGATCACCACGCCTTGTGTTCCATAAATAGTCCACATCGGCCTTATGTGTAAGGTGTTTGTTAGGCGGAAGGAGGCGATCCTAACTGCCTCACGCACCTTCTATAACAGTCAATAACGCCCTCCAGCACTGCTCCATCACGTTTAGCACATAATAGCAGCCCTCCAGACCTTCACCAATGGCCTCAGTCGTGAGAAATATGTATAAAGGCGTTGCACCCTCCCTCCTGGTCTCCTTACTCTCTTCTTCGTAGTATCCTCCGGGAGAGAGGTTCACGCGCTATGTAATGTTTTTGTTTTTGTCGCGAAAACTCTTATTGAAGCTTGTGAATTTTTCGTAGACTTTGCATAGAATAGTTGTTGTCCTCTACTATTTATGTTTATCTTTCAGTACAATACATTACGATAGTTTGTACACAGTGACAAGCAATGTATGCTGTTGATATGTCGTGACATGACCTACCAGTTCCCCAATGTAAGGATGGAGGAAAATCGTACATGCCACGGACGCCACCCTCTTACACAATTTCAAGTAGTAGTTCCCAAACCGACCTAACCATGAGGGAAATACTCTCACTGTACTATAATTTTGTATCGTAAATTTTAATAAAAGTCAGACGTACCCTGCGGTACTGTACCACTATACTGCCAAATTTAGCTGCGCACAGATGGCTCTGCTCGGATTCGTGAGGAGACTCGCTGGTCAAGACGTAATCTTAATACATGATCTTTATCTTGGAGAATTTGTAAAAAAGTAAGTGGGGTAAATACATTTAAAAAAAGTGTTTACGTAAACAAATATTTAAAAAATATATATATTATCTTTATTATTTTCATACCTATTAGTGTGTGTACATACGTATATATGTATTTATGTATCGACTTTGTTTCATTATTCATCTTGGACCACTGCTTGCTGCTCTTTTAATTTGGCTTAGATACTTCATGATCTTCCTTAACATGTCTCTAATTGTGTAGTAACTGAAACTTGAAGCTAAATATAGTACATTATAAATAATGAAAAACTAACTAGACACAGGATTGGAATTGAATATGGTTTAAAAAGAAGAGAAAAATATTTATGATTTTTCAACATAACTTTTTGTTATATTTGATGGGTATGTATCTCATGAAAAATTGTTATTTA
The DNA here is from genome assembly GCA_036785275.1 of Cancer borealis. Classification (NCBI taxonomy): domain Eukaryota; kingdom Metazoa; phylum Arthropoda; class Malacostraca; order Decapoda; family Cancridae; genus Cancer; species Cancer borealis. The sequence continues at coordinate 54,780 of JAXIVD010002452.1, forward strand.
CTAAAAAAAATTATATCATCAAACAAAAAATATTAGCTACTAAACTAAGATTCCAATTGAACAGGGTGCTTTATCGATCAATTGGTATTGTTATAAGGAATATCTGATATATTTTTCATCAACATTGGTGAATTATTAAATCCACCATAATGATATTTGTTTATCTTAAAATCAAAATCAATTTATTTCTAGAAAAGAAAGTTTCCAGTGAAAAGACCTGAAACTTAGCTGGAAGTATTACATTATTCCAATGTACAATATAATTTAAAGTTAACAAAATCCATTAGTAAAAAAAAAAAAAGTTTCGACGAGTAGAAAAAGTGACAAAAATACACGATAGGTTGAGACTAATTATACAAATCCACAAGAGTCTGTAGAATGGCTAAACGTGTGGTAAGGCTTAGTTATGAACTGGTTTAAGCTGTAAGAGTCATTACAAGAATATACGTGCAAGTTAAGACTATATGTGGTCCTAACGTTGAATAAAGTCGATTACAGATAAGTACGAGAAATAATGAAAAAACAAACTATGCGTAGGATTGGAATGGGATATGGTTTGAAAAAAAGAGAAAAATATTTATGCTATTACAGCATAGTTTAAAAATATTAAAATCCATTAGCAAATAAAAAAAATTTGTTTTCACCGAGTAGAAAAAATGATGAAAATACACCATAGGTTGAGATTGATTTTACAAATCCACGAGGGTCTGTATGATGGTTAAACGTGTTGTAAAGCATAATTATGAACTGCTTTGAGCTGTAAGAGTCATTACAAGAATATACGTGGAAGTTAAGACTATATGTGGTCCTAACGGGGTAACAAGTTGTGTGTAGGAGTATACGTGGATTAAGGATAGCTATCATATCTTCTTGATGGCTGTCCTTCAACTATATTCTGTGGAGTGAACAACAGATGCATGAAAAGTGGCTAGGGATTCAAACCCCAATTGCACTAATCACCACACACAGAGGAACAAGGAGTTTCATGTTTATTACGCTCATATTTTGTGACATTCTTTCCCGGCTTCATTTTTATGCCTTGCTTGGAATGTCATCTTCAATTTAAGAACCAGGAAGGAAAATTGCATTCATTAAAACTATAATCAGTTTTGTCGTCATTCTTGTAACTCTTAATGTCATTCTTATTTTTCATATTCTTCTTCATCATATATTACAACCACAACCACCAGCACCATTACTACTATCACCAAAAACCATCACTACCGTTTTGGGTCACCGCAGTGGACCACTTGTCTTCAACTCACCCTGTCCTCTGTATCTTTCTCTGTCACGCCTCCCTCACCCTATCTATAAACCTCCTTCTTTGGCATTCCTCTTCTCCTCCTGTCTGGTGGTTCCATTCCAACATTCTTCTCCTTACATACTCTGCATCCTTTCTCTCCACATTCTGCTGGCCAAATATTTGTTTTACTATTTAAATTGAGAATCTCACCATATCTTGACCTAGTTCCTCCTGCTGGTTTCCATTTTATTGGATTTTTATATCAACTTCCATCATCTGGTGTCATCTTTTTCCTTTACTGATCAATTTGTTCAATAAAAGAAAATTGTCTTGGAAATACATACTTGACCCTTATCCTAACTTGTATCCTTTCAGCTTATTCCGTCAAACTTTTGTCTCCTCTAAGCTTTTGCAATCAAAAGCTTATTTCCATATATTTTTTTCTACTCCTGTGCTGTTATTCGACTCAATAAGGCGGAAGGATTCTATCATTATCCCTCTTTTGAATTCCAAAATCATATCATTTTATTTTGTATTAATTCGTATAGTAATTCGTAATCTTTGGGTAGTGATGGATGGTGTTGGGTGGTGATGAGTGGTCGTTGATTGTGATGGAGACGATAGGTGATGAGTGATGCGAGGTGATGAGGGAATAATTTTGTAAGGGTGTGTAATGTGATGCCAAATGATTGATGATTACTTAATGGTGATAACTTGCGGTGATGGGTTAAGGAATGTTATCATAATCATCAATATTATCATTATCATCAATATCATCATCATCATCATCATCATCATCATCATCATCATCATCATCATCATCATCATCATCATCATCATCATCACGAAAAAGCACTAAATACAACTCCACAAGTATAACACTCAGTATAAGAAGAAAAAAATGTCAGCAAACACGAGTCATTTGTAAACTTTGTCCTTGGAAGTCCTGGTGGTGGTGGTGGTGGTGTATATGTGTGCAATGTTAGGCTGGCTAAAGGAAGAGGAGGAGCTAGAAGTGGAAGAAGAGGTAGAAGTGGAGGAAGATGAAAAGAAGAAAAACAAAACAAAAAGTGTAAGTGGGAAAAGAGGGAGAAGGAGCTAGAGTAGGAGAATAAAAAAAAAAAGAGGTAAGAAGAGAGGGAGGGAAGAAGGAGATAAGGAGGTGTTGAGTGAGATGTTATTCCCCACTTTCCGGGTGAAGACGAACGTGGGTGAAGAGGGTAACAGTGGAATGTGAGGAGTGGCGTGGCGGCGAGACGTGAAGGTGTTATATACAGGAAAGAGAGAGAGAGAGAGAGAGAGAGAGAGAGAGAGAGAGAGAGAGAGAGAGAGAGAGAGAGAGAGAGAGAGAGAGAAACAAGGCAGATGAAATGTATATATCGCTCTAGTAAGCAAGATTAAAATGACAAGTATCTACTGAACGTGCCAACCATTGCCCTTCCAGCTAGACACAAACATGAGATGACAGATGGTTAAGAAGATAGTACAGGGTGAAGGGAGGGAAGGTGGAGGGAGGGAGGGAGAAGAGAGGGAGGTATAGCATGTTCAAGTAGAGTGAAGGAAAATTAACTGAGTAGTGCAAGGGTAATTCCTACGGGTTAACACAGTCGCCTGGAACCAACTTTCGTCACGTGACCCGCCAAAACCTGTGATTAGCCAGGAAATAATAACAAGGTCTCGTCCCGACTCAAATTTTCTCGATAACTCAATGCCCGCTGTTGTTGTTGTTGTTGTTGTTGTTGTTGTTGTTGTTGTTGTTGTTGTTGTTGTTGTTGTTGTTGTTGTTGTTGTTGTTGTTCTTGTTCTTGTTGTTGTTGTTGTTGTTGTGTTTTCTCTCGTTTATCTCTTCTAACCATTGCATTAGACTTCAAATATCCATACCACACACACATACACACACACACACACACACACACACACACACACACACACACACACACACACACACACACACACACACACACACACACACACACACACACACACACCACATCCTACACCCACCTCTGCCTATATCTCTCCCTTTCTCTTTCCCTCCCTATCTCTTCCTTCTCCTTTAACTCCTCCTCCTTATCCCTCCTGTATTCCCTCTACTAATCCTATTATTGAGCCAAGTAAGTCCTTCCATTTACCTACCTACCTGCGACTTCCACACTCCTCCTCTGACCTTCTTGATCTCCCTCCCTCCCTCCCTCCCTCCTCCCTCCTCCCTCCCCTCCCCCTCCCCTCCTTTCTGAGTAGTGTTGTTGCAAGGGTAGGTGAACATTCTCTCCCAGGTAATGTTCACTTTAATCACAGTAAATTCCCAAAGGCTCCCATATAGGGTCACGAGGCAACCACTGGATTAGGACTTGTGTTATGTTTATGTGGTAGCTTCTATGTTGTGGGATAAGCAAACACGCACACTCACACACACGCACGCACGGACACTCACACTCACACACACACAAGCACGCACAGGCACACATACACACACACACACACACACACACACACACACACTCACACATACACACATACATACTCACACATACACACACACACACACACACACACACACACACACACACACACACACACACACACACACACACACACACACACACACACACACACACACACACACACACACACACGAGGCGTCACTTCAAAAATATAACCTGCACTACTAACGGGCAGAGGCCGACCATTTAACGCCTCTATAAGCCCATCGGAAATAAAATTAAAAAAAATACATGTATATATATATATATATATATATATATATATATATATATATATATATATATATATATATGTGTGTGTGTGTGTGTGTGTGTGTGTGTGTGTGTGTGTGTGTGTGTGTGTGTGTGTGTGTGTGTGTGTGTGTGTGTGTCATATGTTCAAGTTAGGATAACTTCAAAGTTAAAACTTTTATGTTTATGAAATTGTGAAAGCAAACTTTGAGGTGTGTTTCAAGACATCTTCGAAGTGTTCACCCGGAAGAGATATTGAAATATAAAACAAAGCTTGGTGTTGCAGTTTCATGGTCCTGGGAGGAGTGCTACATGTTAAATAAACATGTTCTTCTTTTACTTCTTCATCTTCTTCTTTTTCTCTTTCTTTTTCTTTTCTTTTTCTTTTTCTTTTTCTTTTTCTTTTTTTCTTTTTCCTCTTATTCTTATTCTTCGTTTTCTTATTCGTATTCTTATTATTTTCCTTCTTCTTCTATTTCCAATCCTTACAACAGGATAGGAGGATGTTGACCGATTATTTAAACCACAACGTTGGTGAAATTTAACCTTACAATCTCCGATGTCACACACTTACCACACCAAGATTTATGTAAAAAAAAGTAACACGCCCTACTTACCTAAGCGTAGGAAGGAGGAAGAGGAATTGAAATGTGTGATCCTACAATACCTGCAGGCAACGCTACAGCAGCTGGAGGTATCAGCACTGCTCTGATATCATTGGAATAGTTGCCTGAAGCCTCGATAAATAGGATAACACCATTGTTTATTTACATCAAGGGAGCATGTGGCGTAGTGTAGTTACAGTACTTTTCTTATTGGTCAAGTCGAGTAGGCTTGGTGCACATATATAAAGCTGTAATATTGATTGTAGGGTTAAGTGGGTTTAAAGGTGGAGGACTGGTACTGTTAGATTGCTACCGAGTTGTGGGCATAAAGGGAGTTGTCAATAGCAGGTGTGTACAGAAGGTTATTGGATAATTTAGAGGCTAAGGAAGTATGCATCAACAGTGTGCTCAATCTTGAACTGAAAGGAATATTTTTTGTATGGCTTCTTTCACGTCACTGAGAGTTCATTG
>JAXIVD010002453.1:0-2500 GCA_036785275.1 Cancer borealis
GGTAGGGTCGGTAGTGAGGGTTTGATAAGACAGGACGATGTTCAGAATACATGTGAACACTGATGTCACTAATTACATGTGTTTAAACATGAAAACAGTTACGACATAATTACTTACTTATTTACAGCCTCGTACTCTACATCCTTCATTCCAAAGCTACGGCCGCTGCTACTATTTACTCTCATCCCAACGATATGTTTGTTTTCAACGTTAATTAAGAAATTAATAAAGTACGTGGAAGACCAACATAGTGAAAATTGTACATTGCGAAAAAAATAATTCAAAGGAATTTAGTTTTAGAAAAGTAAAGTTAAATGTTAGAATGTATTGTGGTGGAATGAGCACTTCACTGCTTCAATGTAATTTTTATACACTAGGATTTCCAGCACGGAATATCGTTCAAAGTGGCACTAAGGGTCGCTCTGGAGCTCCTAACATCACGACCTGCCTGCGTCCAGGAACAACGACCTCACTAGCGCCACACGGGGAAGGAGCGAGTCTGGTGCTCACGTCTCACCTAACGAACTACTAATTCGTGTTCAGGTCGCACGACGAAACGGAGCCTCACGCATAGTCCCCCCCCGCCTTCCTTCCCCTGGACGGTGGCCGGGCCTCTGAGCCGGCAGCTGCAACACTTCCGTTCTCGTCATCAGCTTAGTAATAAAGTAAATCTGACTGTAATCAAAGGCGAAAACTGGGCACTCATGTAGTGTGACTAAGACGATTAACGTTATGTCATTTGAAGCTGGAGTCCGCTCAATTTTTGGCACTGTACACACACACACACACACACACACACACACACACACACACACACACACACACACACACACACACACACACACACACACACATACACACGCACACACACACACACACACACACACACACACACACACACACATCACAGATTGACTTTCCCTTTGGAGGCGGGTCAAGCCTTGATCTTAGGTTGCAAGCAATTCGGCAGTGACTGGCTCCCTCCGCCGCCTGGGTGCCGGGCGAAGGTATAATGGAGGACTTGGGAGGAAAAACAACGTGCTGGATGACTGAATGGACAAATGGGTGACGCGATCCATGGATGGCTGCATGATTTACTGTGGGAAGGAAGTAATGGTGTGTGTGTGTGTGTGTGTGTGTGTGTATGTATATATGTGTGTGTGTGTGTGTGTGTGTGTGTGTGTGTGTGTGTGTGTGTGTGTGTGTGTGTGTGTGTGTGTGTGTGTGTGTGTGTGTGTATACCTGCTCCAAAGTAATGCTATCTGCAATGTCTGGCTTTATACCTGAGTGCCGCTGACACACACACACATATACACACAAACAAACACACACACACACACACACACACACACACACACACACACACACACACACACACACACACACACACATACTCAAGATCCTCCTGCTGCCCTAGTTGTTACTGCTGTTTTTATTCTTGTTATTGTTCTTGCTATATGTCTTGTTGTTGTTGTTGTTGTTGTTGTTGTTGTTGTTGTTGTTGTTGGTCTTCAGTGTCTGGCTACTGTAACATGAACTTCCTTATTAAATATATCAACGTGCAAGAAGAAGCAGTGTGAATCCGTACCAAGAGAAGTACAGAGACAGTGACTACATTTGCACGTATTACTATGTACAGCGAGAAGACATACAAAGCAAACTTCACGTTATACACAAGTCTTCTGTTTTCAATACGAGCAAAGGTTAAATTGTCAAGTTCAGAGAGAAAGATAGAGAGAGAGAAAAAAAAAGGGATAATCCTGACCGTGACATGAATTGCACCATTTCGCCAAGACAGCATGACCAAGATTAATGCAAACTACATGGTGCACGAGTCACAGACACACACACACACACACACACACACACACACACACACACACACACACACACACACACACACACACACACACACACACACATACACACACACACATCACGAGACACCCAGCACTGCCAGACACCAATCGCCAGTCTTGGGCAACAAACTGAACGAGGCACTATAGATATAAACTTCAGGACTGTAATAAAAGTAAAATAAAACTATTGGAAAAACAGCTGAAAAAAAAAAAAGGTGTCCCACTATTAATGCAGCGTAAAAATGGTCAACTGTGTGTGCGTGTGTTCGAGAGAGAGAGAGAGAGAGAGAGAGAGAGAGAGAGAGAGAGAGAGAGAGAGGAGAGAGAGAGAGAGAGAGAGAGAGAGAGAGAGAGAGATCTAACAGAATGCTCTGTCATTAAAGGGCGTCTCACAAACTACCTAACAACAAAAATAGAATGAACCGTTTTGCACACCCTTAATATGATGACACTTTTTATGGCTGGGAATTTACAACACACTAACAGTCCTTTCGTGTTCGTGAAAGAGAAGAAAGAGAGAGAGAGAGAGAGAGAGAGAGAGAGAGAGAGAGAGAGAGAGAGAGAGAGAGAGAGAGAGAGAGAGAGAGAGAGAGAGAGAGAGAGAGAGAGAGAGAGAGAGATTTACTTTGTTTGTGTATGTG
>JAXIVD010002453.1:12500-15000 GCA_036785275.1 Cancer borealis
GGCATCGTTCATTTATATATTAATTAACCTCGCCATCTTCCTCTTTTTATGTGTTTATAATTCCTTTTACTTTTTAACGCATTCTAATCTTCTTCTTCCTCTTCATCATTTACTGTTACATCGTTTCTTTCTTCCAATCATCATTCTTATCTAAAATCTTCCTCATCATTGCAATCTGCTTTCCTCTCTACCTCCGGCCAGACTTCCTTCTCCCCCATCACCTCACTACACCCCATAATACCTCGTGCCCTCGGGTGTGAAAGTCTGGTAAGCAACACATGTCTTGGCACCACCACCACCACCACCACCACCACCACCACCACCACCACCATCATCACGTAGCTATTTCCACAGCCAGCTATTCCCAGCAATCTTATTAATATCCTGGAGCAAGCCGTGAATGTTTTGACGCGGGCATCATCAGTAGTCTAACACGCGCGTAAGATGCTGTCATGTGGGGGCGGAGGGGAGGGGGTACATGGAGGGTCACGACTCACGACCAACGCCGCAACAAAGGACCATAACAGAGAGGGAAAGTCACGGGTATTTAAGGCATGTAATTAAACCGAATAAGTGAAAGTTCCTCCACTCCCTCCAGCGCCCTTCACACACAGGTAGGCAGCCATTAATGAGTCTTATATACAGGTAGATCAAATATGTAAACAGGTAAGTGCTTCTCATAAGCCACAGGTAGTATAGAGCGATACATACATTACAGAATTACGTACTGTCTCCTCCTGTAAAACTGCTTTATTAACGTGTATTAATTAGGTAAGCACTTTGAGCTCACTCTTGCAACACTCCCAGAGGCAAACAAAGGCAGGAATTACCGGGTTTGGGCGTTTTATTAACTGGTGTTACGTGTTCCTAGTCTTCCTCTCCCATTTCCCTCCTCTTACTCCTCCTCCTTCTCCAATCCTCCTCCTCCTCCTCCTCATACACTCCAGGAATATTGCATGTGTGTGCTTGCTTCCCCGACTAGAATTCTCTCTTCTCCCACTGAACTAAGGCATTTCCATGACTTTTCGTGTATCTCCTCCTCAGATTAGCTCTCACCAGCATCCAAGTTAGTTTCTTTTTTCAATTCCCAATATCTTCCTCCGTCACTCCATCTGTTTGTGCGTGTTTTCCAAGTTTTTGTCTATCTATCTGTCTGTCTCTCTCTCTCTCTCTCTCTCTCTCTCTCTCTCTCTCTCTCTCTCTCTCTCTCTCTCTCTCTCTCTCTCTCTCTCTCTCTCTCTCTCTCTCTCTCTCTCTCTCTTTATCTATCTTCCGCCTCACTCCTAGACTCCCAGTATCTAAGTATCTGAGTTCCCCTTTCAACCCTGCCCTTTGAAGTATCCGCCTAATATTACAGGAAGGCTCACCTGGGGAGGAGGAGGAGGAGGAGGAGGAGGAGGAGGAGGAGGAGGAGGAGGAGGAGGAGGAGAAGGAGGAGGAGGAGGAGGAGGAGGAGGAGGAAAACGAGAAACGCTGCTAGGAAATGATAACGGATGAAGGAGAATAGAATCCAGAGAACGAAAGGAAAGAGGACGTTGGATACCTTGCAGGAGGAAGGGAGAAAGGGAGAGAGGAAGGGAGGGAGGGAGGGAGGGAATGTGAGAGAGGGAGGGAGGATGGGAAGGGAGGCAGTATGTGTGTTGGGAGTGGAACAAAGATGACTCTGAAGGGAGAGCCTTTGGTAGGAGCCGTGACTGAGACGCGATCTGAGGCTGGGGCTGCAAAAGTTCCCTTTGGGGGCGTGAGGGACGGAAGAGTGAGGGGAGCGGAGGCGGCGGACGTGCTGGGGACGCCGCCTTGGGCATTACCACCACCACGCCCACACAACATCACTTGGGCTCCTCCTGTGTGCCCCATGACTCTCCTCTAGTATCTTCTGAATGTTATCTATCCATTGCTTCTATAACTGCGACCTTAGTTACGTTTTACTGCCAAATGACTAGGTATCTAAAGTTATTCTCGCCTAACGCACAGGTTGTATTTCAAGTACAAAAAATAATATAACCATGAGATACTGGTAAACTTCGACGTAAAAATGAATATATAAATACTCTCTCTCTCTCTCTCTCTCTCTCTCTCGTGCCCATACTCCCGCAAAGGGGTAATTACCATATATAAATAACCATCTTCAACGGTATTTCAACCCCCCACTAACATGGCCCCACAACGTTATCTAACCTCCTGTACCCACACAACCTCCTACCCCACAGGAGGCCACGACACACCCATCTCCTTCCCCTTCCCTCCTCACACCCATCACCTACTTTTCATGCCCTCACCCTAGTTTCTCCTAAATCCCTCTCGCCTATTTCCTGTTTCCTCATGTGCACCCTGGTATTCATTCCTCTCTCCCCTCATGCCTACAAATGTGCTTCCCCTCGTGCCCTTCCCGTACCCTCTACCCTCACTCTCTACCCTTGTTCTGTAAACGTGAGTCATCCTTCCCCTTAGTTCAAATAACCAGCATTTCCTTCTCTTTCTACCATTGCTCTCATGACTT
>JAXIVD010002453.1:17500-30000 GCA_036785275.1 Cancer borealis
GTTGACGTCCGTACATCCGCATCGAAGGACAGACATAATATTCAGCAAAACTAATGTCCCCCTCGATGTAGTCCTTGTTTATATACCTAAGTAACTTTCTTCTGCCTTAGTATACATAACGTTACGAATGTCCCATGCTATTTTGAGCCCTCTTGATGCCTTCTGTGGCCGTGTGAGGCTGGTCATGGACACAGATGGAGCAGAGGCTGTGAGAAGAATCACCAGCAGGCACTAGCGTCCCGCCGCCCTTGCCGCAGCCTCCTCAAGGCCACGCCAGCACCAGGTAACAAACAGCGCGCCACGTGATTACTCCTGTCCGAACGCATCATACGATAATCATGAGGACTGCACATTATCCTATATGTTCTTCGGTCACTTCGTGTTACCTTTAGGGTTATACACAGCAACTTCAACAAATGTACATTTACACACTTAATTTTCGAGTGTCACCTTAAGTCACTCATCACTTCTGATAAAACAACACTTGAATCACCTTTTCATCATAGTTTGTTTGTCTTGGTACAACTGTTTTTCTCCGTACTATTGTTAACATTGTAACACACTGCACTGGAACACCATGCAGTTACTTTAACACCCTAAGGCAAGGCGCCTGACTACAGTGGAGCTGTGCCGGGACGTGACTGTACCTGTGCACTACCAACCTCCTCACGATCACTACGACAAAGTAAAACACAGCCCCTCACGGATAGAAAGCGCACAACCCCCAGACTGAACTCTGAGGCGATGCGTGCGAAGGTGGCGGGTGGAGTGAACGCGCCGGGGGGCCGGGCGGGTGTGGGAACACTCACTCACCAAGCCAGCAAAACACAGACTGCATGGCCGAGACCCGCCAGACGCGAGAAAGAGGAGGCGGCGGCTGAGGAGGAGGAGGAGGAGAAGGGGGGTTTGGAAGGACGGATGGCGGGGAGGAAAGAGTGGTTGTTAGGATACTCAGGACGCTCCGATGATTGTCCTTCCCACCAATGGAAGGAAGAAACCAGTGGAAGTGGAAAAAGCTGTGCAACAAAAACTATAAAGATGGTCAGCCATAGCTGCAAAAAAAAAAAAAAAATACAATGAAGGGGTAAAAAAACATACAACAAAAAGGACGAAGACGGAAGGAGGACAAGGAAAAAATTAAAGCTGTACCAACAATGAAAAAAAAAAAAGACATCCTAACAACCAATTCGAGACACCTAAAACAACCAAGGATAAGAAGGACAAACAAACAGTGACAGAAATTCACATGTGACACCCCAAGAGGCGAACGAGGACGAGGAGCTTGAGTGGGAGGGGGAGGAGGAGGAAGAAAACGTAATACTGAACACCACAACACCACACCGCCGCGTCAGGCTCTTGGCAACTGTGTGAAGGCGTAACGTCGCACCTTCCCACACACTCACGACTCTTTTCTGAATACTTCGCCGGGTGTCCTGCCCTTGGTGGTGTTAGTTCTCCTACACCAGGGCAAAAAACAGCTGTCACCTCACCCTCCCGGAAGCAGAGAGCATAACACTCCTGCAGGATGCGTTTCGGGAGGGCAGAGAGGCAGAGAAGCATCAGTGCTTCCCTTACCGTCCTCAGCTGCACGGGGAGGTAGCCTTAGTAAGTCGAGAAACCAGATGTTAGGAGGGTGAGGGGGAAGGAAAGGGAAGGAAAGGGAGAGGGAGGGTGGGAGATAAGTTGGGTGGGAGGGGATTTCCGACTTACTCCCACAGAATCACCACCTTCTACACACACACACACACACACACACACACACACACACACACACACACACACACACACACACACACACACACACACACACACCACACACACACAAGTGCCATAAACTCGCCATCCTCAGTCTTAAGCTCCACCTCACCAAGCTTCTTCCAACAATGAAGTTTGCCACCTTGCTGGGAAGAGGTAAACAAACATGAACAAGATACAGGAAGAAAAATAAATAACTACATGCCTCTTTTTAATCTGCAAACGCACTGCTTCAACACGCGTGACGACCTACACAACTCACGTCCCCCCACCCACCCTCCTCACTTCACCTCACCTCCCTGCCTACCCCGCCCACCCCGCCCACCCCTCGCATAGTGACGAACATCCTACACAACTTGGAAAAAAGTCACTCACTCGGCAACAAAACACCATATTATAAATAAAGAAAACTTCCACCAAGACGAAGGAAAAACACATACGTATACTAACTCAACGGAATTATTGAGATAAGAGTGACGCGAGAAAACATTAATAACACGCTTGGGAGGAGTTTTTTCCCCTCGTCTGCAAGATGGAGGAGCAGTTGGGAGAGTAGTCGTGTCCCTCTATCAGTCTATCTTGTCAATACAGCAAAGTAGAAGCGGAACTACCATAGCCACAGATGGGAAGGAGGAACGGAGGGGAGACTGTAAGGGATGGATGGAGTGTTGAGTAGTGGTTTGATCAAGGCGGAGCAGCGGAGGAGAGGAAGATAAGGATAGAAGGAAGGAAGGAGAAAAAGAAGAAACTATTAAAGGAATGAAAAAAAACATGTATTGATTGCAGTGTTATGATTAAACAAAAAATATACAGAAATCATGCTACGTACAAGATTATTTAAGCAATGGTGGACTCATCTCTGTCAATTAGTTTTCTGTACTTTTACTGACGGGGTACACATGACCAAGTGTACAAATACGCACACAAGAGCATGAGGACAAAGAATCGAAGCTACGTAAGGTAACACTAACACAGTAACGTATACGTGACTTATAAGTCACGGCAAGTGTTAGCAGTAAGGCGGCGTGGGAAGGAAGGGATTCTTAATCAAGAACTATGACTTCGGGATACACATGCGGAAGGATGCGGCCAAGGACTATAAAACTATGAAAATGTAAGAGGGGAAGACATAAATAGAATACATCGTGAAGGGCTACAACAAACAAAGCCATCTCTGAGGAATGCTACAATCATAACCAGCAGGAGTATAGAAAATTAACGAGTGTCCGGAGGGCGTGGAGGCGTGGTAGCCCCTCCGCCTGCCTCCCTCAGCCTAGCAGACAGCAGCCGCCAGCCACCGCCCAGCGATCGTTGTCGGCCTAAAGTTTTCGGGATCCATAATGAATTTAAAGTGTTCGTCCCTCCCTGCCCTCCGCCCAAGCCCTACCAGCCACGCCCACGACCCACACACTGACTCCGTTCTGCGCCATGTTGGTGTTGTGCTTTATTGATGAAAGCAGCAAACTATCGGATTGCAAGGCTGTGTCCAGTTTAAGATTATCAATGATAGATGAGCAATGTAAAGAAAAACGCAGACAAATGACAGACACTAAAGCAGGAAGTTCTTACCAAGAAATTTTCTGGTTTAAAATGATTTGTATAACTTGTGTCTAGGCGACATATGCAAAATAATTCAAAATTATACTTTTCACCAATAACTGCAATAAAGGCAACAGGATACTCATAAGGGGAAAAGAGGAAAACAATGTGACTATTTACAGAAATTTTGAAACTACAGAGGACAGTTTCAGGAATCTGATGTTGGACTTTCAAGAGAAAATCCTCTCCTAGCATAACAAATTACTGAAAATAATATATATTGCTTCCTTTTACAATATTAGATGCACTTCAAGTCGACCATACGTGTTGCTTATATAGGTCTACAGTTTAAAGTTTTATCGGGAGTCGGAGCTGAGCAAACACTCCACACTTGCGTCCCTCAAGTGACTACTCGAGGCGAGGCGGAAATAAACCAAGAGGGTAAGACAACACTTGCATCGCCGCTGCTCATAACACTCAGCAAAGGCATATCTATGAACGTCCAGCCTAGTTAAGCCTATAAGTGTTCAAATCCCGTTACTGACACACGGCGCATATCCAACACACAGAAGTAACCTAAGATGTATCAGAGTTGACGAGCATCCTTAGAGATCAATGTGCTAGCGGTTCACTGTACGTCAAAATACAAAGTGTCAGGAAAATCTATGAGGCAGGAGAGGACCCCCGAGCCTCCAGATTCTCGCCGCGGCAGCAAGCAGCCTTGTAGAAACAAACTTCACCCTGTTGGCAGGAAGTATTATCAGGTGGCAGCCCTCCCAGGACGGGTGTGCGGCGCAGCGCCCTCACGAGGCTTGTTTGTATACCAATGACCAGCAACAGGCGAGTTAATATTGGGGAGGAAGAGGAATTATGTGTTTTACAACCACCACCACCACCACCACCACCATCATCACACTACTATCACCATTCCCACCATCACCACCACCACCATCACACTACTATCACCATCCCCACCACCACCACCACCACCATCACACTACTATCACCATCCCCACCACCACCACCACCACCACCATCACACTACTATCACCATCCTCACCACCACCACCACCACCATCACACTACTATCACCACCACCACCACCACCACCACCACCGCATCCTGGCCCCATTACCTGCTCCGCATAACTTGGTTCGGCCTTGGACAAAGTTTTCCATAAGTTTGACGCAAGAGATATTAGCGTCAATAAACTTCAGGTTCAATTAACTAATAAGGAGAGCAAAAGGTTTCCCTGCCTCTGATATCTGCGTACCGGCGACCCAAGCAGATATGTAAGTAGGTAGAATCACTTACTGAGTTCCTTCCTCCCTTCCTTCCTTACCTTCCCGCCGGTTCCCCGCTACTGGCAATATTGGATTTTTTCTTTCTATTACCAGAGTTGCGGCAGCCAAAAAAGTACAAATGAGGCCGCTGTGTTGGTAAGCCTTGACGAGGATTGGATGAGGAAATTAATACATTCTGGCGTCCTGAGGCAAACTAAAATATTTCCTAAAAGAGTAAAGAGGAGGCGTATCCAGGCCGAGCTTCGATAAGTAAACTTTTTCAGAGATTCTTTAAAACACGAAGCAAACTCCCTAAAGAGAGAAAAATTCGGGCATCCTTGAAGAGGCCCCAGCAGGCAAGTAATAGCCGGGTCCAGCAGGCAGGGAGGCACGCAGGAAGCAGGTCAGTAGGCAACAGTCGGAGCCGCTGGTAATGGTTACTGTTGCGGCCAAAAGATTTAACTTCCCCCGGTGACGCGAGGTTTGGCGAGACACAAATTACCGAAGGTGGCGGCTCTCATGCTTCATTCGGTCTCGAAATTACTTTCGTTCACTTCGAATCGCAGAGTCTCGGGGAAGAAATTGCTGGTTTATAGCATGGATTCCTGAGGCTGAATGAGTGCGTTGGCAGGGTGAGTTACTGTTAAGTGTGTTGGCAGGGTGAGTGTGTGGTGAGTGCGTTGGTAAGGGTGAATGAGTGTTGAGTGTGTTGGCAGGGTGAGTGTGCCTTGGCAGGGTAAGTGTGTGGTGAGTGCACTGGTAAGGGTGAATGAGTGTGTTGGCAGGGTGAGTTACTGATGAGTGTGTTGGCAAGGTGAGTGTGTGGTGAGTCTATCTTCAGAGTGAGAGTGTACTGCGTGCGTTGTCAAAGTACTTACATACATTCACCTTTTACGAGGGACACTTAATCATCAGACATATACTTGAAGAAAGAGATGTTACAGCTAAACATTATGCCTCAACTTCACCAAACACATGCCTTTACCTCAAGCTACACCACAACGTAGCACCACAAGCCCCCGACGGGAAACTTACTAGATTGGTAGAAAGAAGACCTACCACTCCCTTCGGTTCTTTCACCATCCACGCCTGACTCTCTTCCTGTTATGAGTAAGCACACCAGGAGCATCTCAGCGCGGCTCCCCCTCCTTCCTCGTAATAAATTATGATAGAGGAACGTTCGGGATAAGTAAGGAGAACAGCCAAGAGGGTTGAACGCAGAGTGGGAGATAAGAAAGCAGAGGATTAGGAGATACCAGAGTGAAGTCTGAAGGGAGGGGTAGCATGAGGAGGATGAAGAGTGGAAGAGGATGGAGGAAAAAGAATAAGAATAATAAGAATACGAACAACAACAATGAACATAACAATGATAGAGGAAAAAAAAGGATAAACAGAGGTAAGAAAAGGTATAATGATAAATGAAAAAAAAAATGGCAGAATGGAAGCAAGCATATGGATGAATGAAAAAAGTGAGAAAAATATGGACGAAAAAAAAAGAAGCGGAGAAAATTAAAGAGACAGTAAGAGGGAAGGGGAGAGAAGTGCCACTCATCACCACACCACCACATCACCAGGTGAGAGTAGTGAAGTAGCGACGGATGACTCACACTTCCGCACCCACCTACGCACTCCCCCGACACCCTATATCACTATGCAGGACCATGCAGGGACCAGGCGGGGCGGGGCGGGGCGGGGGAAGGAAGGGGAAGGGACGAGTAAAAGGGAAGGGGGAAGGTCAGTGCCGGATTAAGGTTCTGCTGGCCCTAAGACACATTTTGATAGATGGTCTGAAAATACAGATATTTTGAAATCATTGATAAAAGGAAAAAAAGTTAAATTAAGATTACAGTAGCTAGATTACAACTTTGCGCGCTTTTGCGACTGCATATTCGTCAGTTAGTTATTGTAAGTTAATTTTATGAAACAAAACACTTTCAATGCAGAGTAGTACCAGTATATCAGCCCCGCTGTCCCGCGGCCATACAGCTGCGAGGCCCCACAGCCCCGCAGCCCTGCTGTCACGAGATCCGGCAGCCCTACAGCCACGCAGCCCCACAACCCTGCAGTTCCACAGCCCTGCAGCCCCGCAACCCGCAGCCTCGCAGACCCACAGCCCCGAAGCCCCGAGGCCTCGCAACCTCGCCGCACCCATGAAGCCCCGCTAATATTGAAAGGCCCTTGAATCCAACCAACTGGCTTTTCACGGAGGCGATAATAACTCTAATACAAAGATGACCATAAACTCTGCTGACCTTCTCCCTGTTACGTCAACATTACGACGAAGATGCAAACAGTAATATATCCATCCTTCCACGAAAACAATGTCCCCTACCCCAAAGAGAAAGGAGAGAGAGAGAGAGAGAGAGAGAGAGAGAGAGAGAGAGAGAGAGAGAGAGAGAGAGAGAGAGAGAGAGAGAGAGAGAGAGAGAGTCTTCATAGGTATGTACACAAGACAGGCATGGCAGCTACTCCCTCAACACACCTCAATACTAAGACTTGATCGTCATCGCCTACCTTCTTCTCCTCTCATAAACAAATCATAAAATAAAATAAATATAGGGAAAGCAGTAATAAAGGAGTTATTTACCTGAGCTCCGAGACTCTCACAAAACTGTGTCAACACTCACCTGCAATGATAAAAAGAAGGAGTTTAGACAAAAAACAAACAAACAGGCACATTTAATAATTATTATGTTAAATGTTTGGATGCAACACAGAGAGAGCAACAGAGAGAGAGCGAGAGAGAGAGAGAGAGAGAGAGAGAGAGAGAGAGAGAGAGAGAGAGAGAGAGAGAGAGAGAGAGAGAGAAAGAGAGAGAGAGAGAGAGAGAGAGAGAAAGAGAAAGAGAAAGAGAGAGAGAGAGAGAGAGAGAGAGAGAGAGAGAGAGAGAGAGAGAGAGAGAGAGAGAGTACAGGCATAGCAGCTACTCCCTCAACACACCTCAATATACTAAGACTTCTCCTCCTCTCATAAAATAAAATAGATAAAGGGAAAGCCCCGAACCCTATAACCCTACAGTCCCAAGGCCCCGCAAACTCGCTCCCGCGGAAGCCCAACAACCCTCCAACCCTACAGCCAAGATATCCTAGAGCCCCGAAGCCATGCAGCCATGCAGTCTCGCAGCCCCAAGGTCCCACAGTCCCGCTGAACTGCAGCTCCGCAGACCTGAAACAACGTAGCCTCGCAGTCTTGCAGTCCCAGCCCTCCTTTCCCGAGACCCCGCAGCCCAGATGAACTGTAGCTTCGAAGCCCCGCAGCCCCGCATCCTTGCAGCCACGCTACACCGCAGTCCCGCAACCACAAGATCCTGAAGCTCTGCAACTACGTTGCTCCGCAGCCCCAAAGCACTGCAGCCCCAGAGGCCCGAAGCCCCGCAGTCCGGCAGCCCTACGGCCCCGCAGCCTTGAAGCCCCGCAACCCCACAGCCCTGCTGCTCCGCAACCCTGCAGCCGTGAGGCTCCGAAACCCCACTGCCACGAGGCCCCGCAGTCACGAGGCCCTGTATCCCTGCAGCCCCGCAGCCCTGCAGCCTCACGGATCCACTAACCAGCAGTCCAGCAGCCGCGAGGCCCCGCAACCCCACTGCCAAGCAGCCTCATAGATCCACTACCCAGCGGCCCCGCAGTCCCGCAACCCTGCTGCCCTGAAGCCCTGCAGCCCCGCAGCCCATCAGCCCCAAAGTTCCGCAGACGCGAGGCCCCGCAACCCCAAAGCCCTGCAGCCCAGCATCCTCGCAGCACCAATACCCTACAACCCCGAAGCCCTAAAGCCCCACTGTCCTGCAAACCCGCAGTCTCGCAGACCTGCAGCTCTGCAGTACCGGTGCTCCGCAGCCCCGCAGCCGCGAGACTCCGCAAACCCAAAGCCGTGCAGCCCAGCAACCCTGCACTCCAGCAGCCTCGCAGCCCTGCAGCCCCGCAGCCCTACAGCCCCGCAGCCCTACGGCCCGGCAGCTGCAAAGTCCCACAACCCCACAGCCCTGCTGCTCCGCAATCCCGCATGTTTGCAGCCTCGCTGCCCGACGGCCACGCAGCCGCAAAACCCGCAACCCTACAGCCCTACAGGCTCGCAGCCCTACAGCAATGCAGCCCTGCAGCATTACAGCCCTATAGCCTCACAGCCTTGAAGGTCCGCAGCCCCGCAGCCCTACACCTCTGCAGCCCTGCAAGCCTGCTGAACTGAAGCTCCGCTGCCCCGAAGCCCCTCATCCCTGCAGCCCCGCTGCACCACCGTTCCGCAACCGCGAGGTCCCGCAGCCTTGCAACCCTGATGCCCGAAGCCCCGCAACCCTACAGCTATCACCTACCTTCTCCTCCTCTCATAAACAAATCATAAAATAAAATAAATAAAGGGAAAGCAGTAGCCCCGAACCCTGTAGCCCCGCAACCTCGCTCTCGCCCAGCAACCCTCCAGCCCTACAGCCAAGCAATCCCAGAGCCCAAAAGCACTGCAGCCATGCAGTCCCGCTGCCCCAAGGTCCCGCAGTCCCGCTGAACTGCAACTCCGCAGACCTGAAACAACGCAGCCGCGCAGTCCTACATCCCCACAGTCCTCCTTTCCCGAGACCCAGCAGCCTCGGAGCCCAGCTGAACTGCAGCTTCGAAGACCCGAAGCACCGCATCCCTGCAACCCAGCTGCACTGCAGTCCCGCAACCGCGAGGTCCAGAAGCCCTGTAACCCCGTTTCTCCGCAGTTTCGCAGCCCCACAAGACTGCAGCCCCGAGGCCCTGCAACCCCGCAGCCCGGCACCCCTACGGCCCGGCAGCCACGAAACCCCGCAACCAAACAGCCCTGCTGCTCCGCAACCCCGTTGTCCCGCGGCCTCGCAGCTGTGAGGCCCCGCAACCCCACTGCCACGAAGCCCCGCAGCCACGAGGCCAGAGCCCCGCAGTTCAGCGGCCCCACAACCGCAAGGCCCCGCAGCTCTGCAGCCCTGACGCCCTGCAGCCCAAAGGTTCAAAGCCATGCAACCCCGCAGCCCCGAAGCCCCGCAGCTGCGAGGCCCCGCAACCCCAAAGCCCTGCAGCCCAGCAGCCTCGCAGCACCAATACCCTGCAGGCTCGTAGTCCCGCAGCCCTGTAGCCCAACAGCCCTGCAGACCCGCAGCCCTGCAGCCCCAGAGCCCATCAACCCAGCAACCCCACAGCCGCAAAGCCCCGCAAACCCAAAACCGTGCAGCCCAGCAGCCCTGCAGTCCAGCAGTCTCGTAGTCCCACAGTCCTGCAGTCCCGCAGACACATAGCCCTACAGCCCCGCAGCCCCACGGTCCGATAACCGCGAACCTCACAGCCATGCTGCTTCTCAACCCCGAATTTTTGCAGCCTCGCTGCCCCACGGCCACGCAGCCGCAAAACCCGTAGCCCTACAGGCCTGCAACCCCGTAGCCCTACAGCCCTGCTGCCTTACAACCTTGTAGCCCCGCAGCCTTGAAGCTCCGCAGCCCCGAAGCCCTACAGCTCTGTAGCCCCGAAACCCAGCTGATCTAAAGCTCCGCAGCCCTGAAGCCCCCCTGCACCGCTGTCCCGCAACAGCGAGCTCCCGCAGCCATGCAACCCTGATGCCCCGAAGCCCCGCAACCCTACAGCCCTGCTACTCCGCAACCCTGCAACCCCGTTGCCCCGCGTTTCCGCAGCCGTGAGGCACCGCAACCCCACTGGCACGAGGTTCCGCTGCCACGAGGCCCCGCATTCCAGCATCCCTGCAGCCCCGCAGCCCTGCAACCACGCAGCCTCACAGACTCTCAACCCAGCGGCCCCGCAACCGCGAGGCCCAGCAACCCCACTGCCACGAGGCCCCATAGCCACGAGTCCCCACATCCCAGCAGCCCCGCAGCCCCGCGGCCCTGCAGCCACGCAGCCTCACAGACTCGCAACCCAGCATCCCAGCATCCCTGCAGCCTCAAGGTCCTGCAACCACGCAGCCTCACAGACTCGCAACCCAGCGGCCCCGCAGCCGCTAGGCCCAGCAACCCCACTGCCACTAGGCCCCGTAGCCACGAGTCCCTACATCCCAGCAGCCCCGCATCCCAGCATCCTTGCAGCCCCAAGGTCCTGCAACCACGCAGCCTCACAGACACGCAACCCAGCGGCCCCGCAGCCGTGAAGCCCAGCAACCCCACTGCCACAAGGCCCCGTAGCCACGAGTCCCCACATCCCAGCAGCCCCGCATCCCCGCATCCCTGCAGCCCCGCAACCCCACAGCCTCACAGAACCGCTACCCAGCGGCCCCGCAGCCGCAAGGCCTCGATGCCCTGCAGCCGCAAGGCCTCGCAGCCCCGCAGCCGCGAGGCCTCGCAGCCCTGCAGCCGCAAAACCTCGCAGCCCCGCAGCCGCGAGGCCTCGCAGCCCTGCAGCCGCAAGGCCTCGCAGCCCCGCAGCCGCGAGGCCTCACAGCCCCGCAGCTGCAAGGCCTCACAGCCCCGCAGCCACGAGGCCTCGCAGCCCCACAGCCCTGCTGCACTGCAGTCCCGCAGCCCTGCAGCCCCACGGCCCCGCAACCGCGAAACGACACAACCTCACAGCCCTGCTGCTCCACACACACACACACACACACACACACACACACACACACACACACACACACACAAACTCACTTCCCCTGCACACATCTAAACATTCATTCCCTCTACACACACACTCACAATCGCTTCCCACTATAATACAGACTAACATTTACTTCCCCAAACACACACACAAACACACACACACACACACACACACACACACACACACACACACACACACACACACACACACACACACACACACAAGCATACACACACACACAAAGACACAAACACACACACACACACACACACACACACACACACACACACACACACACACACACACACACACACACAAGCATACACACACACACAAACACACAAACACACACACACACACACACACACACACACACACACACACACATTCACTCTCATAACACTTACACACAACCTTACTCATCCTCCAACACATCCATATTCACATCCCCAACACAAACATTCACACTCACATCGCAACATATGCATCAATGCAGTCATCCCTCCATACTAATCCACAGTACAAACACAAACTTACTTTCCCCAACACACCTGCTAACACTCCCTCGACACACACACACACACACACACACACACACACACACACACACACACACACACATCCACACTCACTCTCTCAGCACACACCTACACTCAATCCCCTAACACACCCGCTTACACTCCCCCGATACACACACATCCACTCTCACTCCCTTAACACACACACCCACGCTCACTTCCATTACAAACTCGCATACACACCCCTAACACACTCATTCTCCAAACACACACATCTACACTTACTCCCCAAAACACACATCCATACTCACTTCCCAACACACCCGCTTAGACTATTCCAACATTCTCCCAACACATACACACACAGTCACTCCCCGAACACACAGAGTAACACGCACTCCCTCAACACACTTACACTCACTCCCATAACGCACACAAACACCCTCATCTACCAAAACCCCACTGCCACGAGGTCCCGCAGCCACGAGGCCCCGCATCCCAGCATCCCTGCAGCCCCAAGGCCCTGCAACCACGCAGCCTCACAGACTCGCAACCCAGCAACCCCACTGCCACGAGGCCCTGTAGCCACGAGTCCCCACATTCCAGCAGCCCCGCATCCCAGCATCCC
Organism: Cancer borealis; assembly: GCA_036785275.1. Lineage (NCBI taxonomy): Eukaryota > Metazoa > Arthropoda > Malacostraca > Decapoda > Cancridae > Cancer > Cancer borealis. The sequence goes on from JAXIVD010002453.1 coordinate 29,769, forward strand.
TGCAGCCCCAAGGCTCTGCAACCACACAGCCTCACAGACTCGCAACCCAGCGGCCCCGCAGCTGCGAAGCCCAGCAACCCCACTGCCACGAGTCCCCACATCCCAGCATCCCTACAACCCCAAGGCCCTGCAACCACGCAGCCTCACAGACTCGCAACCCAGCGGCCCCGCTGTCGCGAGGCCCAGCAACCCCACTGCCACGAGTCCCCACATCCCAGCAGCCCCGCATCCC
>JAXIVD010002453.1:35000-40000 GCA_036785275.1 Cancer borealis
ATAATAAATGCCCACCTTATAATTACACACATAATAAATGCCCATCTTATAATTACATACATAATAAATGCCCACCTTATAATTACGTACATAATAAATGCCCACCTTATAATTACATACATAATAAATGCCCACCTTATAAAAACATACATAATAAATGCCCACCTTATAATTACGTACATAATAAAAACATATCTTATAATTACGTAGTCTATGTATCCACTTATCTATCTACTTACGTACACATACATACATACATACATACTTAACAACTACCTACCTAACCACTTAACAACCTAACTATCTAACTACCTACTTACTTACTTAACAACTAACTACCTACCTACCTACAAGCTGAGCAAGTCAATATTGTCGAGTTTTTATTTTATTTATTTATCTATTTATTTCTCTATCTATATGGCGTATAGAAAGAGAGATAGATAGATACGGACGCATGTTTCGGTTACAGGAAATTTCCGCTCGGCGCCTCACCTCGGCTTGTCACAGCCCGGACCAGTTCCCGGTTCGTCTTGGCGGCCTGCTCAGTTCCGCTGCTCCTGCTGTTTCTGCCTCTGTCGCCTTCTCTTTCTGGCCTTGCTCTCCTTGGCCGACACCTCCTCTGCTCCTGTAGTTTTGTATTTGAAGGTATAGGTTGGAGAGGAAGAGGAGGAAAACTTGCGGGAGGAGTTAGAAGAAGAAGAGGAAGAAGAGGAGGAAGAAGAAGAGTGTGAGGAGGAGGAGGAGGAGGAGGAGGAGGAGGAAGAGGAGGAGGAGGAGGAGGAGGAGGAGGAAGAGGAGGAGGAGGAGGAGGGCTGGGCCTTGTCCTTCCGCGCCTGCCGGGACTGGCGTTGGTGCCTCCCGTGCTTGGCGTCGTACCTTGCCCGCTTTTCGGAGTCCGACAGAGTGTCCACAGCTCGTTGGAGCAGCTGGAACCTTACAGTGGCCGCCTTCACGTCCTCGGGATTCTTGTCCGGGTGTGTGACAAGGGCGAGACGGCGGAACTGTTTCCTTATTACATCTGGGGTGGCGTCGGCCGCCACGCCCAGGACATCGTAATAGCTCTGGTAGTTAATGTTATCGTTATTTCCGTTCATTGTGCTCTAAGATGAATCCAAAAATTCAATGAACTAGTTCCCATACCTAAATAAGACACGGTGAAAACCTAAGGTGCCCAAAATAGGCCCAGAATATTGAGGTAGTTTCATTCAGTAGTAAATCTCTAGATCCAACCTGTGTGTGGGTCCAACCTGTTGGTGGAAAAGTGTATGTGTTTAACTCCAACCGCTGATGTCTTTTGCCTCTTGTGTGCGTGTTGAAATTATCAAGTGTTGTCTCTATGCTTCCATAACATCTCAACTACAATATGTAGTGATGATATCCTACCTCCACCCTCCGTCCATAACATTTCAACTACAATATGTAGTGAAAATAGCTTTCCTCAATTCTCCTTTGTTTGTGTGTAAATATGTAAGTTTAGTCCCTATGCGTCTATAACATAAGAATTAAAATATACAGTAAATAATCACGTCACCTTTTTGGTCTTGATGCCCTTTTTCCATATCCTTATGTAACCTTCACAGGATTTTCAATCTTATATACAGTAACTGTAAGGTCGTTAAACCTCACGTTTGTGAACCATTTTATGCCTTTCATTTTTTTTAATAGTAATTTCCTTAACTTGAACTCATTGCTACGAGAGAGAGAGAGAGAGAGAGAGAGAGAGAGAGAGAGAGAGAGAGAGAGAGAGAGAGAGAGAGAGAGAGAGAGAGAGAGAGAGAGAGAGAGAGAGAGTTTTCATAGGTACACAAGACGGGCATAGCAGCTATTCCCTCAACACACCTCAATACTAAGACTTGATCGTTATCACCTACCTTCTCCTCCTCTCATAAACAAATCATAAAATAAAATAAATAAAGGGAAAGCAGTAGCCCCGAACCCTGTAGCCCCGCAACCTCGCTCCCGCCCAGCAACCCTCCAGCCCTACAGCCAAGCAATCCCAGAGCCCAAAAGCACTGCAGCCATGCAGTCCCGCTGCCCCAAGGTCCCGCAGTCCCGCTGAACTGCAACTCCGCAGACCTGAAACAACGCAGCCGCGCAGTCCTACATCCCCACAGTCCTCCTTTCCCGAGACCCAGCAGCCTCGCAGCCCAGCTGAACTGCAGCTTCGAAGTCCCGAAGCACCGCATCCCTGCAACCCAGCTGCACTGCAGTCCCGCAACCGCGAGGTCCAGAAGCCCTGTAACCCCGTTTCTCCGCAGTCTCGCAGCCCCACAAGACTGCAGCCCCGAAGCCCTGCAACCCCGCAGCCCGGCACCCCTACGGCCCGGCAGCCACGAAACCCCGCAACCAAACAGCCCTGCTGCTCCGCAACCCCGTTGTCCCGCGGCTCCGCAGCTGTGAGGCCCCGCAACTCCACTGCCACGAGGCCCCGCAGCCACGAGGCCGCAGCCCCGCAGTTCAGCGGCCTCACAACCGCAAGGCCCCGCAGCTCTGCAGCCCTGACGCCCTGCAGCCCAAAAGCTCAAAGCCATGCAACCCCGCAGCCCCGAAGCCCCGCAGCTGCGAGGCCCCGCAACCCCAAAGCCCTGCAGCCCAGCAGCCTCGCAGCACCAATACCCTGCAGGCTCGTAGTCCCGCAGCCCTGCAGACCCGCAGCCCTGCAGCCCCAGAGCCCATCAACCCAGCAACCCTACAGCCGCAAAGCCCCGCAAACCCAAAACCGTGCAGCCCAGCAGCCCTGCAGTCCAGCAGTCTCGTAGTCCCACAGTCCTGCAGTCCCGCAGACACATAGCCCTACAGCCCCGCAGCCCCACGGTCCGATAACCGCGAACCTCACAGCCATGCTGCTTCTCAACCCCGAATTTTTGCAGCCTCGCTGCCCCACGGCCACGCAGCCGCAAAACCCGTAGCCCTACAGGCCTGCAACCCCGTAGCCCTACAGCCCTGCTGCCTTACAACCTTGTAGCCCCGCAGCCTTGAAGCTCCGCAGCCCCGAAGCCCTACAGCTCTGTAGCCCCGAAACCCAGCTGATCTAAAGCTCCGCAGCCCTGAAGCCCCGCTGCACCGCGGTCCCGCAACAGCGAGCTCCCGCAGCCATGCAACCCTGTTGCCCCGAAGCCCCGCAACCCTACAGCCCTGCTACTCCGCAACCCTGCAACTCCGTTGCCCCGCGTTTCCGTAGCCGTGAGGCACCGCAACCCCACTGGCACGAGGTTCCGCTGCCACGAGGCCCCGCATTCCAGCATCCCTGCAGCCCCGCAGCCCTGCAACCACGCAGCCTCACAGACTCGCAACCCAGCGGCCCCGCAACCACGAGGCCCAGCAACCCCACTGCCACGAGGCCCCATAGCCACGAGTCCCCACATCCCAGCAGCCCCGCAGCCCCGCAGCCCTGCAGCCACGCAGCCTCACAGACTCGCAACCCAGCATCCCTGCAGCCTCAAGGTCCTGCAACCACGCAGCCTCACAGACTCGCAACCCAGCGGCCCCGCAGCCGCTAGGCCCAGCAACCCCACTGCCACGAGGCCCCGTAGCCACGAGTCCCTACATCCCAGCAGCCCCGCATCCCAGCATCCCTGCAGCCCCAAGGTCCTGCAACCACGCAGCCTCACAGACACGCAACTCTGCGGCCCCGCAGCCGTGAAGCCCAGCAACCCCACTGCCACAAGGCCCCGTAGCCACGAGTCCCCACATCCCAGCAGCCCCGCATCCCCGCATCCCTGCAGCCCCGCAACCCCACAGCCTCACAAAACCGCTACCCAGCGGCCCCGCAGCCGCAAGGCCTCGATGCCCTGCAGCCGCAAGGCCTCGCAGCCCCGCAGCCGCGAGGCCTCGCAGCCCTGCAGCCGCAAAACCTCGCAGCCCCGCAGCCGCAAGGCCTCGCAGCCCTGCAGCCGCAAGGCCTCGCAGCCCCGCAGCCGCGAGGCCTCACAGCCCCGCAGCTGCAAGGCCTCACAGCCCCGCAGCCACGAGGCCTCGCAGCCCCACAGCCCTGCTGCACTGCAGTCCCGCAGCCCTGCAGCCCCACGGCCCCGCAACCGCGAAACGACACAACCTCACAGCCCTGCTGCTCCACACACACACACACACACACACACACACATACACACACACACACACACACACACACACACACACACACATACACACACACACACACACACACACACACACACACACACACACACACACACACACACACAAACTCACTTCCCCTGCACACATCTAAACATTCATTCCCTCTACACACACACTCACAATCGCTTCCCACTATAATACGGACTAACATTTACTTCCCCAAACACACACACAACACACACACACACACACACACACACACACACACACACACACACACACACACACACAAGCATACACACACACACAAAAACACAAACAGACACACACACACACACACACACACACACACACACACACACACACACATATTCACTCTCATAACACTTACACACAACCTCACTCATCCTCCAACACATCCATATTCACATCCCCAACACAAACATTCACACTCACATCGCAACATATGCATCAACACAGTCATCCCTCCATACTAATCCACAGTACAAACACAAACTTACTTTCCCCAACACACCTGCTAACACTCCCTCGACACACACACACACACACACACACACACACACACACACACACACACACACACACACACACACACACACACACACAAACACACACACAAACACACACACACACACACACACACACACAAACACACACACACACACACACACACACACATCCACACTCACTCTCTCAGCACACACCTACACTCAATCCCCTAACACACCCGCTTACACTCCCCCGATACACACACATCCACTCTCACTCCCTTAACACACACACCCACGCTCATTTCCCTTACAAACTCGCATACACACCCCTAACACACTCATTCTCCAAACACACACATCTACACTTACTCCCCAAAACACACATCCATACTCACTTCCCAACACACCCGC
>JAXIVD010002453.1:45000-52500 GCA_036785275.1 Cancer borealis
CATAATAAATGCCCACCTTATAATTACGTACATAATAAATGCCCATCTTATAATTACGTACATAATAAATGCCCACCTTATAATTACACACATAATAAATGCCCACATTATAATTACGTACATAATAAATGCCCATCTTATAATTATGTACATAATAAATGCCCACCATATAATTACGTACATAATAAATGCCCATCTTATAATTACGTACATAATAAATGCCCACCTTATAATTACGTACATAATAAATGCCCACCTTATAATTACGTACATAATAAATGCCCATCTTATAATTACGTACATAATAAATGCCCACCTTATAATTACGTACATAATAGATATTTAAACTTATAATACCCACTTATCTACCTACTTACGTACACATACATACATACATACATACTTAACAACTACCTACCTAACCACTTAACAACCTAACTATCTAACTACCTACTTACTTACTTAACAACTAACTACCTACCTACCTACCAGCTGAGCAAGTCAATATTGTCGAGTTTTTATTTTATTTATTTATCTATTTATTTCTCTATCTATATGGCGTATAGAAAGAGAGATAGATAGATACGGACGCATGTTTCGGTTACAGGAAATTTCCGCTCGGCGCCTCACCTCGGCTTGTCACAGCCCGGACCAGTTCCCGGTCCGTCTTGGCAACCTGCTCAGTTCCGCTGCTCCTGCTGTTTCTGTCTCTGTCGCCTTCGCTTCCTGGCCTTGCTCTCCTTGGCTGAGACCTCCTCTGCTCCTGTAGTTTTGTATTTGAAGGTATAGGTTGGAGAGGAAGAGGAGGAAAACTTGCGGGAGGAGTTAGAAGAAGAAGAGGAAGAAGAGAAGGAAGAGGAAGAAGAGGAGGAAGAAGAAAAGTGTGAGGAGGAGGAGGAGGAGGAGGAGAAGGAGGAGGAGGAGGAGGAGGAGGAGGAGGAGGAGGGCTTGGCCTTGTCCTTCCGCGCCTGCCGGGACTGGCGTTGGTGCCTCCCGTTCTTGGCGTCATAACTTGCCCGCTTTTCGGGGTCCGACAGAGTGTCCACAGCTCGTTGGAGCAGCTGGAACCTTACAGTGGCCGCCTTGACGTCCTCGGGGTTCTTGTCCGGGTGTGTGACAAGGGCGAGACGGCGGAACTGTTTCCTTATTACATCTGGGGTGGCGTCGGTCGCCACGCCCAGGACATCGTAATAGCTCTGGTAGTTAAGGTTATCGTTATTTCCGTTCATTGTGCTCTAAGATGAATCCAAAAATTCAATGAACTAGTTCCCATACCTAAACAAGACACGGTGAAAACCTAAGGCGCCCAAAATAGGCCCAGAATATTGAGATAGTTTCATTGAGTAGTAAATCTGTAGATCCAACCTGTGTGTGGGTCCAACCTGTTGGTGGAAAAGTGTATGTGTTTAACTCCAACCACTGATGTCTTTTGCCTCTTGTGTGCGTGTTGAAATTATCAAGTGTTGTCTCTATGCTTCCATAACATCTCAACTACAATATGTAGTGATGATACACACACACACACACACACACACACACACACACACACACACACACACACACACACACACACACACACACACACACACACACACATTCACTCTCATAACACTTACACACAACCTCACTCATCCTCCCAACACATCCGTATTCACATCCCCAACACAAACATTCACACTCACATCGCAACATAGTCATCCCTCCATACTAATCCACAGTACAAACACAAACTTACTTTCCCCAACACACCTGCTAACATTCTTTCGACACACACACACACACACACGCATCCACACTCACTCTCTCAACACACACCTACACTCAATCCCCTAACACACCCGCTTACACTTCCCCGATACACACACATCCACTCTCACTCTCACTCACAAACTTACTTTCCCCAACACACCTGCTAACACTCCCCCAACACACACCCACACTCACTCCCTTAACACACCTGCTAACATTCTCCTGACACACACCCACATTCACTCCCTTATCACACCTGCTAACACTCTCCCAACACACACCCACACTCACTCCCTTAACACACCTGCTAACACTCTCCCGACACACACCCACACTCACTCCTTTAACACACCTGCTAACACTCTCCCGACATACATAAATACACTCTCACTCCCCCGACACACACCTGCACTCAATCCAACCAACACACCCGCTTACACTCCCCCGATACACACACATCCACTCTCACTCCCTCAACACACATACCCAAGCTCACCTCCCTTACAAACTCCCATACACTACCCAAACATACTTACTCTCCCAACACACACATCCATACTCACTCCCCAACATACGAGCTTGGACTCCCCCAACATTTCCCCAACACATACATACATACTCACTCCCTGAACACACAGAGTAACACGCACTCCCTCAACAAACCAACACTCACTCCCGTAACGTACACAAACACCCTCATCTACCAAAACCTACATCCAAACTTATTCTCCGAACACATACACCAACACTCACTCTTACCTACACACAAATCAATAATCACTCCCCCTAACGCATTCCCACACTCAAACCCCTAACACTCATCCTCCTCAAAACACACACATCAACACTTATTCTTTCCAACACACACATACACACACACACACACACGCAGACCGACACACACACCCTGATTATCAATAACCCAAAATACACCCCACCTACCAATACCCCAAAAATAAACCCAAAAAAAATAAACCAAAAAAAAACACCCCAATTTTTAATACTCCCTAACACACCCCATTTATCAATACCCTAAATAGAGGGGAATGCCCCCATTGACCTGCGGCTCTTCATGGCTATTGGGAAAACTAGACAAATGAAACTGGAATGGCGCATCAGTCAATAATTTTGACTTTGAGCTCAGCGACCTCAATAACCTTATATCCTATGGTTTTTGGGTCTCTATCACCATCTCTCAGCTACTTTTTACATGAAGAAGAAGATTTTCACGAGTCATTGACCTGACGGCTACGCCGCAGGTAAAAATACACACCCTTATCAATACCCCCTCTTTTCAAAACCCCAAAACACCACCCACTTATCAATATCCCAAAAACACACCCTAACCATCAATACCCGAAAAGACACCCTAGTTATCAATACTCCAAAACACACCCCAGTTATCACTACTACAAAACACACCCCACCTATCAATACCCCAAAAACATACCCCACTTATTAATACCCCAATAACACATCCCACTTATTAATACCCCAAAAACACAGCCCACTTATTAATATCCCAAAAACATACCCAACATATCAATACACCAAAAACACACCGCACTTATCAATACCCCAAAACACACTTCAATTATCAATACCTCAAAACACACCCCAATTATCAATTACCCAAAACACCCCCCAATTATTAATACCCCAAAACACACTCCAATTATCAATACCCCAAGACACACTCTAGTTATAAATACTACAAAACACACCCCAATTATACTAAGACTTCTCCTCCTCTCATAAAATAAAATAAATAAAGTAGCCCCGAACCCTATAGTCCTGCAGCCCCAAGGTCCCGCAACCTCGGCCCCGCGGAAGCCCACCAGCCCTCCTGCCCTACAGCCAAGCTATCCCAGAGCCACGAAATCATGCAGACATGCAGTCTCGCAGTCCCAAGGTCTCGCAGTCCCGTTGAACGGCAGCTCCATAGACCCGAAACAACGCAGCCTCACAGTCCTGCAGTCCCACAGTCCTCTTTTCCCGAGACCCCGCTGCCCTGCAGCCCAGTTGAACTGCAGCTAAGAAGCCCCGTAGCCCCGCATCCCTGCAGCCCCGCTACACCGCAGTCCTGCAACCACGAGATCCAGAAGCTCTGCAACCACGTTGCTCCGCAGAACCGCAGCCCCAAAGCACTGCAGCCCCACAGCACTGCAACCCCACAGACCCGCTGCCCCGCAGCCCGGCAGACCTACGGCCCCGCAACCTTTAAGCCCCGCAACCCCACAGCTGCTCCGCTACCCTGCAGCCCTCCAATCCCGTTGTCCCGCGGCCCCGCAGCCGTGAGGCTCCGAAACCCCACTACCACGAAGCCCCACAGCCACGAGGTCCTGCATCCCTGCAGCTCCGCAGCCTCACGGACCCACTACCGAGCGGTTCAGCAGCCGCGAGGCCCCGCAACACCACTGCCACGAAGCCCCTGCAGCCACGAATCCCACCATCCCTGCAGCCCCGCAGCCCTGCAGCTTCAAAGACCCGCTACCAAGCGACCCCACAGTCCCGCAACCTTGCTGCTCTGAGGGCCTGCAGCCTGCAAGCCAGCAAGCTCGCAGCAATGCAGCCCCGCAGCTCATTAGCCCCGAAGTCCCGCAACCACGAGACCCCGCAACGCTAAAGCTCTGCAGCCCAGCATCCTTGCTGCCCCGCAGTCCTGTAGCCCCAAGGCCCTGCAGACCCGCAGATCTGCACCCCGCAGTCCCGCAGCCCCACAACCCATCAGCTCCGCAGCTCCGCAGCTCAGCAGCTGCGAAGCCCCGCAAACCCAAAGCCGTGCTTCCCAGCATCCCTGCAGTGCAGCAGCCTCGCAGTCCCACGGCCCTGCAGCCCCGCATTACCGCAGCCCTACAGCCCCGCAGCCCTAGGGTCCGACAGCTACGAAGTCCCGCAACCCCACAGCCCTGCTCCTTAGCAACCCCGCAACCCTGCCCTTGAAGGCCCTTGAATCCAACCAACTGGCTTTTCACGGAGGCGATAATAACTCTAATACAAAGATGACCATAAACTCTGCTGACCTTCTCCCTGTTACGTCAACATTACGACGAAGATGCAAACAGTAATATATCCATCCTTCCACGAAAATAATGTCCCCTACCCCACAGAGAAAGGGAGAGAGAGAGAGAGAGAGAGAGAGAGAGAGAGAGAGAGAGAGAGAGAGAGAGAGAGAGAGAGAGAGAGAGAGAGAGAGAACGGAACTCTGCTGACCTTATCCCTGTTACGTCAACATTACGACGAAGATGCAAACAGTAATATATCCATCCTTCCACGAAAATAATATCCCCTACCCCACAGAAAAAGGGAGAGAGAGAGAGAGAGAGAGAGAGAGAGAGAGAGAGAGAGAGAGAGAGAGAGAGAGAGAGAGAGAGAGAGAGAAGAGAGAGAGAGAGAGAGAGAGAGAGAGAGAGAGAGAGAGAGAGAGAGAGAGTTTTCATAGGTACACAAGACAGGCATAGCAGCTACTCCCTCAACACACCTCAATACTAAGACTTGATCGTTATCACCTACCTTCTCCTCCTCTCATAAGCAAATCATAAAATAAAATAAATAAAGAGAAAGCAATAGCCCCGCAGCCCCAAGGCCCCGCAACCTCGCTCCCGCCCAGCAACCCTCCAGCCCTACAGCCAAGCAATCCCAGAGCCCAAAAGCACTGCAGCCATGCAGTCCCGCTGCCCCAAGGTCCCGCAGTCCCGCTGAACTGCAACTCCGCAGACCTGAAACAACGCAGCCGCGCAGTCCTGCAGCCCCACAGTCCTCCTTTCCAGAGACCCAGCAGCATCGCAGTCCAGCTGAACTGCAGCTTCGAAGCCCCGAAGCACCGCATCCCTGCAATCCAGCTGCACCGCAGTCCCGCAACCGCGAGGTCCCGAAGCCCTGTAACCCCGTTTCTCCGCAGTCCCGCAGCCCCACAAGACTGCAGCCCCGAAGCTCTGCAACCCCGCAGTCAAGCACCCCTACGGCCCGGCAGCCGCGAAACCCCGCAACCAGACAGCCCTGCTGCTCCGCAACCCCGCAGTCCTGATACCCCGTTGTCCCGATGCCCCGCAGCTGTGAGGCCCCGCAACCCCACTGCCACGAGGCCCGGCAGCCACGAGGCCACAGCCCCGCAGTCCAGCGGCCCCACAGCCGCAAGAACCCGCAGCTCCGCAGATCTAACGCCCTGTAGCCCAAAAGCTCACGGCCCAAAAGCTCAAAGCCCTGCAGCCCCACAGCCCCGAAGCCCCGCAGCTGCGAGGCCCCGCAACCCCAAAGCCCTGCAGCCCAGCAGCCTCGCAGCACCAATACCCTGCAGGCTCGTAGTCCCGCAGCCCTGTAGCCCAACAGCCCTACAGATCCGCAACCCTGCAGCCCAAGAGCCCATCAGCCCAGCAATCCCACAGCCCAGCAGCCCTGCAGTCCAGCAGCCTCGTAGTCCCACAGTCCTGCAGTCCCATAGCCCTACAGCCCCGCAGCCCCACGGTCCGGTAACCGCAAACCTCAAAGCCCTGCTGCTCCGCAACCTCGAATTTTTGCAGCCTCGCTGCCGCACGGCCACGCAGCCGCAAAACCCGTAGCCCTAAAGGCCTGCAACCCCATAGCCCTAGCGCCTTGCAGCCCCGCTGCCTTACAGCCTTGTAGCCCCGCAGCCTTGAAGCACCGCAGCCCCGAAGCCCTACGGCTCTGTGGCCCCGAAACCCAGCTGAACTAAAGCTCCGCAGCCCTGAAGCCCCGCTGCACCGCGGTCCCGCAACCGCGAGCTCCCGCACCCTGCAACCCTGGTGCCCCGAAGCCCCGCAACCCTACAGCCCTGCTACTCCGCATCCATGCAACCCCGTTGCCTCGCATTTCCGCAGCTGTGAGGCACCGCAACCCCATTGCCACGAGGTTCCGCAGCCACGAGGCCCCACATCCCAGCATCCCTGCAGCCCCGCAACCCCAAGGCCCTGCAAACACGCAGCCTCACAGACTCACAATCCAGCGGTCCGGCAGCCGCGAGGCCCAGCAACCCCACTGCTACGAGGCCCCGTAGCCACGAGTCCCCACATCCCAGCAGCCCCGCATCCCAGCATCCCTGCAGCCCCAAGGCCTAGCAACGACGCAGCCTCACAGACTCGCAACCCAGTGGTCCCGCAGCCGCAAGGCCCAGCAACCCCACTGCCACGAGACCCCGTAGACACGAGTCCCCACATCCCAGAAGCCCCGCAACCCAGCATCCCTGCAGCCCCAAGGCCCTGCAACCACGCAGCCTCACAGACTCGCAACCCAGCGGTCCCGCAGCCGCGAGGCCCAGCAACCCCACTGCCACGAGGCCCCGTAGCCACGAGTCGCCACATCCCAGCAGCCCCGCATCCCCGAATCCCTGCAGCCCCGCAGCCCCACAGTCCCACAGAACCGCTACCCAGCGGCCCCGCAGCCGCAAGGCCTCGCAGCCCTGAAGCCTCAAGGCCTCGCAGCCCCGAAGCCGCGAGGCCTCGCAGCCCTGCAGCCGCAAGACCTAGCAGAACCGCAGCCGCGAGGCCTCGCACCCCTGCAGCCGCAAGGCCTTGCAGCCCCGCAACCGCGAGGCCTAGCAGCCTCAAAGCCGCAAGGCCTCACAGCCCCGCAGCCGCGAGGCCTCGCAGCCCCACAGCCCTGCTGCCATGCAGTCCCGCAGCCCTGCAGCGCCACGGCCCCGCAGCCGCGAAACCCCACAACCTCACAGCCCTGCTGCTCCACACACACACACACATACACACACACATACACACACACACACACACACACACA
>JAXIVD010002454.1:2500-15000 GCA_036785275.1 Cancer borealis
ACCACCACCATCACCCTTCCTGCTTCCTTGATAAACCTCACCACCTCAGCTCAGACATCCACTAATTATCTGTGTGTGTGTGTGTGTGTGTGTGTGTGTGTGTGTGTGTGTGTGTGTGTGTGTGTGTGTGTGTGTGTGTGTGTGTGTGTGTGTGTCGCAGTAACATGCAAGGAAAAATTCATACACGCCCACGCCCGCCCACCGACACACGCCCAGCTGGGCTGTGCTGTACTCGAGACAGGCACGGTGTGTGTCACCTGCATATCCCTTTCTAAATCTACAATGCATTATTCTTGAGACCATGTGTCATCATCGTCACCATGTGTACATACGTGTAAGTATCATTATTCAATAGTGAGATTCAACTTGTCATTCAGTGAACAATTGCTGCAGAATCAGTATTTCAAGGACAAATAACAGCCAGAATCATAAGCAAACCAAAAGATCGAGTCTATGTAACTTAAGACCAACGACTTGTACTCTGTATGTCCACATTAAAGTGTGTCTTATAAAGACACGTTCACACGACTTCCCTCAAATAAAATTTAGTCGGCAAGGAACTTGATATAAAATGTATCCACGTTTGCGTCATATAGAGTGAGTTGTGGAGGCTCGAAACAGTTATCAGTTTGGGTGTAACCCATTGAATAGACCAAACTGACAGATTCGTAATCTCCAAGAGCAGAACGAGAGACAAGGAAGTCAGTGGTTATGGAGTAGTAAGTAGCCACATAAAAGAAGGAAAAAATATGTTGAAAATGTAGTTGTCGGTGTAGTGGAGGAGCACCTGAGGTACTGTGAGTGGTGGTGACGACCATAGAAGTAAACATTCCTGCATGTTCTGTGTGCAAGGTAATTACTGTCTGCACTCTACTAATCCTGCTAAGGACTTTCCAAACAGGTAAGTTGTTATACCCATGAACACTGTTCCGGAAGGTGAAACAGAATCAAGGTGGTGAGTGGGTGTGCTTGGCTGAGGTGGGAGGGTTAGTGTACATTATGTACATTATTTGGGACTCTGGGTCTGGTGAAGTATAGCACCGCCTGAGTAAGGCTTACTTCGCAGGAAGTTTTTTTTTTTTGTACGGGAAAACACCGTACAGTTTACAAATCAATGCAGTTCAATGAGGCTGTTCCCACGGTACCTGTGCGGCCAGATTCCCGTACGGCAGAAATTTATTTACCCGCGGTAACTACCAAACCGTCCGGCGAGCTTCATATATACTCTACTGCAGAACTATAGGTTAAAATCCAAATTAAATGCCACAAAGTGCATTAACAGAATACCGTGACAAAGTTTAAGCCTGGATAAATAGCCGGACATGCCTAAAATATCACATATATTGTAAGCAGGGCCAAATAAGCAGATAATTTCCACTCACTATTTCAAAAGACGCGGGCTTCCCTAGAATAAACACTGCCCGCAACTAGGAACAAAAACGAGGAGTCACAAACGATACTCATACAATTCTTCATACAATGAATATACATGTAAATATCAGAGCATAGCAGAAAAATCTGTTATTTCTATTTAGCTCATAGAAAATACTACATAGCAACTACTACTTGGATCCGACTCGTCACGAACATAACATTGCACCGTTCATGGCTTCATGCGGTTTATAAACAAATTTTAAGTACATCCTTCACCTGAACTTTCTGGGCATTATAGGCTGTGGCACCACAACTTACACGGAACCAAATACACGAGAAGAACAAATATTTATCCTACGAGAAACAGACAATTATGAAGGATTCACCCTTTGGAGAAATATCAATTCAAGAAATTGCTCCCTGTGAAGTGAATTCAACATTCGTATCATGATACTGTCAACAATAAGAAGACTACACTAACAAACATTTTACTGGTCAAGTAACTTGCTTTGGTTACTTATGTTAATTCTGGTTATTATTGGCCCAGTTGAGATGGGCGTCCTCTGGTCTCAGGTCTAGCTAGCTCCATCCCTTGCCTTACTTGTGCATCGGTTGAGCGTCAAACCCACTCTTCTTGTTGAAAAGTACTACACGCCAATTCCCAGACGAGCACCACATACATATTTTGTCTCCCTTGGACACCTGTACGCATAAGTGATAAGAAGGCAAGGACCCACATGATATGGACGAACACAGTTACCAAGACAGTGACTCAGACCTGTCTGACTCTTTAGAGGAAGAGCGCCAATCATTTCCTTGTACAATTATCCCGCCAAAAATCCTCAAAGAGAAAAATGAAGAAACTTCATCAAACTCCCCAACAGAATCACTGGGTCAGCGTAAAGCGATACAGATCACCTACAAACTCCTCCCACAAGGAACAACACGAGGCCGACCCCTGCTGGTGGATTCCGTGGGCTACTCCTACACTCAAAGAATAATGAAGAACCCAAAACCCAAGAAATCCTACTGGGTATGCAGAATGCACAACAAGCATGTGAAGTATAGTGCATCAGTTATACAGCAAGGCAGCACACCTGGTCGCTACACCCACTGCCACCCGATGCAGCCAGGGGCAGAAAAAATGCTGGAGGTGGCAGCAGAGGTGAAGCAGCGGGCTAAGGAAGACCAGACCTACTTCAGTCAGCCTCTGCCATTGTGAAAACAGTAATCATGGAAAAGATGTGTGAGGATGAGCCTGCAGAGAACATCAACCCCTCTTTGCTAATACTCATCACAAACCGATACCGTCATTCCAACAAATTAGCACAACCAAAGAGCCTCAACTTTGAATTAAGAGTTGAATTTATCCCCATGAATTTCTTACAGAAGGACATCCACACAGACAACATCCGGCACCTGGTGTTCTCCACACCGAAACAGCTTACTCTTCTCAACAAGGCCAAGATCATTTATATTGATGGAACCTTCAAGTTTGTCAAGCTGCCATTCAAACAACTACTTTCCATCCACACTTTTGTTGAGACTGAAACACGTAAGAAATAACCTGTGCATACTTTTCTGAATTTTTTCAGATGAAATCCTTTGAAAACTATAGTTTCTAAGATGTCTACTTGAACTGTGATCATTTTTTATAATCCAATTTTCTTCTTATATTTCCCTCATTCATTTCTACTTCATACTTTACTCCATCAATTCATATTTGACAATACTGCAGTGATATTGTTGAATCTCTCTCTCAATATATATTATATATATATATATATATATATATATATATATATATATATATATATATATATATATATATATATATATATATAAACACACACACACACACAAAAAAAAAAAAATCACTATTATGCCATTACAAAAACTGGGCTCCAATTCATTAATCCGTTCAGCATTTTTTGTTAACATTAATGTTAACTGTTTTTCGTCACCAATTTACTTTCAATATGAATTTTAAAATCATTACTTGACTAATTAAATTGTTAACTTAAGATTGTTAATATAAAAATAAAGTTTTATTAGTGTTTCAGATTTTAATAGAAACTGCTATGTCATATTGAATCTTATTTTATCATGGCATCTTAAGAACTTGAATCTGTTGACGTTGTCGAGGTTGAAACTTTAATTGCCACTGACCTGAGCAGGAAGTTGGTCAGAACACTTGGCTTCACCTGGGCAACTAATTCTTTTTCAAGTTGATTTTCAACTATAAGCTGTACTTGGCCAAGACTGTGCAAATCAATGGCCAAATAACAAGCCTCAACAACCTCAAGCACCATATCAAGAGGATCCATCCAGCCAACCTCATTCAGTTTGAGAAGGTCACTAGCAGTAGCACTTTGGTATTACTGAGTCAGTTTTCACTTCCCGCTGCCAAGAAAGCACGCCAGCCAGCCATTGGTGAGTCCTTCAGCATCACCATTTCTGAATTGTGAACCTATTCTTAGCCAATACGTTGCCACTCCAGGTTGTAGAGTGTGACACGTCCGAGAGGCTGATCAAAACTCTGAACCCAAGCAAGAGCCCCATCTCATCAAATATAACTCAGTGTGCATAATGTTTATTTCATAGTATAAGTTTACTATTATTATAAGTCATGTCGGAAAAACAACACCAGTTATATGGATAAATTTATGTAAATATTATACTACTACTTAAACTTAGCCCTGTGGTGGGGGATGCAAGAATACTAACCTTGTATTGCCTGCAGATTCTTTCCTATGAAAATACAGGGTTCAGAAGGGTAGGGGAGAGTAAAGTCTCCCTAAACCCTAAGCCAGATATATAGATGGATAGATAGATAAAAACTTCCAATAATAATAAACTTATACAACCAAATTAAACATTAGGCACACCATGAGCTGTATTAAAACATTATGCATTAATTAATTTCATAATAAATGCTACATTTTGACAGTATTGAAGTAATATTCACAGGTTGTTCCAGTGAGCATCCACCTCTCCATGAACTTAATGATTCCACCTTGGTATTTTTTTCAGTAATATAATTGGTGAAAAGACTAGTAGGATCCGATGTGAGAGAAAGACCACGAACGGGATGGACGGACGATGTGAAAATAGCGCTGAACAAGAGAAATATCTGTGTAGCAAGAAAGGATGATTGTGTGTGATAGAAGTGAATGGAGAGTAGAAAAGGGATTGTGACAAAAAGAGAAAGGAGAAATATTGGATGCAGTTCTTTGACATAGATGAGGATGATGATACGGAGATTTTATGATCTAAAAAAGTGGTGACAATTAATGATGCAGAGTTTTGTTGTCTGAAAACATTGACGAGGAGATATTATTTTCACAATGTCGGCTCCAGCAAATATCTTAGTTATAGTCCAACACATCTCCTGGTATCTGTTCTTACATTCTTATGTTTTTAGTTTGATCACTAAGCCTATTACTCTCTCACTTAAACTATAGATATTCAATATTTACTGCTAGTTCTTTGTTCACTAAGAAGCCTACTCTATGTTCTTTCTTGTCTTTTTGTTCACTGTAGCTAAATATGTGAGCAATCTTTCTATTTATGAACTATTCTCCAGTTTTTCTAACCTCACTAACATTTATGATATCCCATCCCAGTCTCAGTATGTCTTTACTCCCAGGTCCTTGGATTCCATTCTCTCTCCTTTCCTTAAGTTTTTTCCCTGCTTCTACCTTATTCTCTGCAATTAGTGCCAGATTATATGCATACAACATATCCCATGGAAGATCCGTCCTAAGATCATATTATAAAGCCTTTAAGATTTACAATAAACAGTGAGGGGCTCAAGTTAGATCCTTGATGCATTCTAACGTTTACAGAGAACTTGTCACTGAATCCACCATTCACCATACATATCTGCATTAACATTTTGAAATGAGAAAGAATGAAAACATCTTTTGACAAATTCGTATTTCTGAAATATGTATTTAACATCACTTTCTTGTCTCTACAGAAGCATACAGGCATGTTTTCCTTGCCTTTTCTATGATGTCTCAGCACAGAAAGCAGGACTAAAAGAAAGTATTGGCAGCCCTCAATGAACTTCTTCCTTCTGGTGGCAATAACAATAACATCCAGATAATTGTGGCAGATTTTGACACTGGTCTGTGGCAGGCAATCCGGTCTGTCTATGGCAAGCAGGTCAAGGTGAAGGGTTGTGTCTTTCACTGGACCCAAGAGTTGTGGAATAAATGTGAACAGTTATGGTTCCATATCCCACAGAAGGCTCAGTCTAGAGTTGGGAAGACTGTAAAGAAGCTGATGACTCTACCCTTCCTGCCACCAGACCAGATTCCACACACCTTTGAGGAATTAGGCAAAATCTCTGAATCTCAGCCAACTGTTCCTCTCCTTACCAAGCACATTGAGGAGAACTGGATACAGGGATTATGGAAGCCCCAGGACTAGTCAGTGTACAACCACAGCATCCGGACCAAGGATGATGTAGAGGGCTGGCACCTGAGATTCAAACCCAATACCAAACGCCACAAAATATATCTGTACCGGCTCATCTCCCTCCTGTTCCAAGAGGCCAGCATTGTCAGCATCAAGGTGAAGGTTCTAAATCAATCAACACTTGCCAAGTATTAGCAGACAAGGATCCACCAAATGCTGGGGAAGGTGTTCAACTACTGGCAGAAATATGATGAGGGGAAAATTACCACACCCTTCTTATTAAATGTTTGCAGTCAACTAAATCTTTTTAAGAGATAAAACTTACTAGAGACTAACTTTCATATCAGAAGCTCTTTGAGCTATTGTACAATTTTAGAAAAATTGGATCAAATAACAAATTTATCTTTTCCCTTACATTTACATTCCTTCCTTGCAGGAGTCGGGCATTAAAACTCATTTCACCCTTACTTGACAGTAAGCAACAATACTATATCATCGTTGCATGTTTGTTTTATTACTGGTTACTCAACCAAAAACATTTCTTTAATTTTCATATGTTGTATCCACATTACATACAACAATTATATTAGAGTATTTGGCATCTAGGGCATCTTCTTTTTGTAAGAATATTGGACACATGAGAAAAGACCTTTGCTGCAAGTGACTCATTCCCAGCCTCAACCTGGTCTTTCTGCTAGAGATTTCTGAATGCAAATGCTCTCTTGGTTTTCTCCTCCCAAGCTAACTTCCAAAAGTCAAGTTTTAAGATAGGTCTAAGCCTTTAAATAGTGTTTCATTGAAAAATAGTATGTAGGTATACAATTATTCAAGCAAAAGTTTTAAACAAAAGTTTTATATGTTGTATCTACATCAGTTGCTACAATTATAGGGTAATGGGCACCAGGTCCCCTTTTTTATATTATGACTTTTGGGTGCAGGTTTCATGGTACGTAGGGAGGAGGCCAAGTGGCTAGTGGTACAGCAGACAAACTCACAGTCCCAAGTTTGAATCCCGGCACGGACTGCCACTTTTCTTTGGTAAAAGTGCCGAGTGACCTAAGATTACCCACATGCTGCCATAACACTATCATCGACAGTACTACAAAGTTATATGCATGAGGAGCTTCCGCGGGCAGCATGAGCCTCTCAATAAGAAACGAGGCGCCACTTAAAAAATCTAACCTGCGCTACTAACAGGCAGAGACCAACCCTCTAACACGTCTATTAAGCCTACTGGCACTACAGGTGAAGGACATATAAAAAAGCGTGTAGCAACCTCTACTGCAGATAACTCTTTCCCAGCCAGGCCGGGTGGCTCTTATTCTGTTCTATCTTATTCTCCTACATGTAGTATACTAGTAATAGTATGTAGTCCAGCAGATACCCTAGTTATAGACCAATAAGTCTTCTGGTTTATGTTCTTATGTTGGTTTATGTTCTTATGTGTTATCTACTATACCCTCCACCTCCCTCACAACCAGACGCTGTCCACTCTAGCACCACTAAGAGTTAGAAATAACATAGTAAATAATACATAAACCACCTAAATCACAAACGCCACTATGTCTCATAAGCCATAATAACCCAACACAGATGGCCCTCTGAATAGCAATATAAAGTAGAAGACACTGACTTTCAATGATGGGAAAAGCACAGCACTTATGTACCAGACAGATCAACTGTAAAGCTGCTGTTGACCCAAGACTGCAAAGCTTAGCACTGCACCTCTGCCAAATATACACCATCTTCATCACCAATGTAAAGAGCTTCTTTCTCCCACTCAGAGGATAAAGGGTGTCGAGATTCAAGAAAAGATGACTGAAAATTCTTAATGTCAACCCTTTCGTCCTCTGAAATTACTACACACCAATCAGTCCATATCGTTATTCCATTTTTTACTCATAAGTTCATGGAGGTGACTGTTTTTTACTAATAAATAAGATGGCTGTAATGTCTAGCCTCCTTTTCTATCAAGACAGTGATGAACAATTAAAGGTAAATCTGCATAACTACTGCTTGTCCCCTATCATCATCTTCCTATAGCCAACAAGCTTGGGGACCACTTGAGAAAGCGGTGTTTTAGGATGAGGCAAGCAAATATAGGTCATTTATGAAACTCAGAAAAAAACCTAAGATGAAAAACCTAGTTTTTTGGGTAACGAAAAAATAAATAGCTTATATCACCCCCCCCCCCCCCCAACCTAATCTGAACTCAGGTAATAACCACTTAACGGGGAGGGGGAATAGCCCCACCCCAGACCCCAAGACCGAACATTACCTAACCTAATTTCAATTCAGTTCTATTTTACATTTTCACCATAACGTTCTAGAGAATTAAGGATTATATTTTTCCATTAACTGATGCATTTTGAGGGTTTTTTCAATCACATTTCCGTCGCAAATTCTTAGTTAGTGAGATATTCAGTGTTTTCTGTGAGACTTCTTCGAAAAGTAAAGTTTAGTTTGGTTTAAACAAGATTGTTATTTGTCAATGTAAGGTAAGGTTTGGTGGTATTACTATACTTTATGCCATTAAACAGTCGAAGGTTATGGCTACCCTCAGCTTGTTGCTCTTACTATTTACAACATTTTCACTGATTACACTACCTGTCGGAAATGAATAATAGCACTGCAATACGTCCGTGAATGTGGAACAGTTTTGGACTGTGGGTGGACTGTATCTCTAAGTCAAAACAAACAAACAAACACTATCAATTGTTTTTAGCACGGGCTTTGGTTTCAAGCATGGGATTGGGTGCTGTTGCTACAAAGAATTATTATATTGTCTATATTTCCTCTGTCCAATGACGTGCCACCACCAATTGCCAGCACCAGCTGCGCCAATCACAGCTTGCTATATGTAATAGTAGGCGTGGCACAGCTACAAACAGGTCAGGTGACATTTTTCTGCTCAGTTGTATCATGGCTACCGTTGAAGTTACTTGTGAAGGTTGTGAATTGGATTATTGGCAAATAATCGCAAAATTTCATTAAAAAAACGATTTGGTGTACGACTTTCTGAGGGAGCACGGCGTCCTACCAGCAGCTGTTCAGTGTCCCCACTGTATGGCTCCTTGGAGGAATAGTAGAGGATGACCCCACAGCCAGGAACTTCATGCTCTCGTTTAAGGTATTGTGAGTTATGAAATTATACTTGGTAAATTTGCAATTCAACCAATAAATAGGTTAGGTTAGGTTACAAGTGTCAGCGGGGGGTGTCCATGGGGGGGCGCAGCCCCTTCCCCCCCCGGTTAGGTTAGGTTACAACAGTGTCAGCGGGGGGGTCCAGGGGGGGCGCAGCCCCCCCGGTTAGGATTGGTAAGGGTAATTTAGGTTAAATCTGGGGAAATTTCCCAAAATGTAGGGAAATTCCCCTAGATTTTTCAAAGGCCATATATCACTCCCATATGCCTCCCCCCCCCAAAAAAAAACCCGATTCCCCAGGCTCCCCCAAGCTTGCTGGGGTGGGTGGGGGGGGGTAGAGATATGGAATATTGGCATAAAGTATAAATTTACCGGTTTGGTTAATATATGTTATGTCATGTTAGATTAATATAGAAGCTATCAAATGTTCTCTATGACCAAAAGTAGGAAATTGGACCAGGTGCAGAGGCAAGACTCAGACGTAAACAAATGCCAATATGGTGGAGATGTAAAATTTTACCCTGAATTCATTTCACCCAGACACCCGACCTAACCTAAGCAGAACTCACGCAATAACCTCATGGCTAGGGGGCAAGCACCCCAGACTCCTCAACCTGTCACGTAATAATCATAATTAAATCACAAAATAATCTCATTGATGGGTGGTAAGCCCCACACACCCCTCTTCTAGCAGACTTACCTTAACCAAAGCTTTTGGTTGAAAGTGTTGCTGGCTTGTCACACTCTTCTTAGTGCTTGGAGTCAAACAAGTATGTGACGAACGCACAGGTCAAATAACTCTCACTTGCTTTTCCCTTAAGCTTTGCGGCAAAATCTAAAATCCCGGATCAGTGCAAGTTTCCATGATGGCGGCTCTGAACGAACTGATATGACATATAAACTGTCATCTACCTAGTATGTGCCACAAAGCCACGTGAAGAATTCTCATTGGCTAAGAATTTTGAGGACTACGTCATAGTGACGTATATAAAAAAGAATGTGGAAATCTAGAAAGCGTGTGGTATTCTGTTGTGATAGTCGTGCGGACTTCAGATTTTTTTTCGAGGCTCCTAACTTTAAACACGTTTTACCAAAATAATGACGCTCACCGCCTGAAACCTTCACATATGTGTTGAGTACACTATGTATAGTATGTAGGACTTTATATTATATCAATATCGTCCGAGCACTAGTTATGCAAAAATACCTATTTAAGATTTGAGGTTAGCCACACATTAAAAGAAAAAAATATGATTTCTACATTCACCGTACCTTTGACATTTGTTTAGTTCCTAATAATACTAGGCTGATGGTGATGAGTTAGAGTGGTGGGTGGATACAGGACTTATTTTTTTCTGACATAAGACAATAAACAAAAAATCGTCACCAAGGTATGGAAAAGAAACTGCAGTCAGCTATGTCAGCCAATACAATTCAATCTGTTCTGCATATGTTCGGAGAGAAAATAAAATGATGGATACAATGTGTCCCTTGATTATATTCACCCGTACGACAGTCTCACTGCTCACATAGAATAAGAAAACTTGAATAAAGAGGGAAAGTTTAGAAAGGGTTTTCTTAAACGAACTTAATCTTTATACACACAATATAGCTACTCATGAATATAGATACGTAAAGCCGGTAAATCTAAAATCTAACCATGCACTTTTCAAACCATGATGGATGTATGAAAGTACCACCATGATGTGAATTTGCTACTGCCATTTAACAAAACTTGAATAAACATGAAATCCATTGATAACAAGAAGAGTTGGAATAAGAAACAATGTTGGTGCACAGTGAAATGTGCGGAAGATCGTTATGTCCGACAGGTCCAATAGGTTCCGGAGAACGGCCGCCGTCTGGAGTCAAGAGAGGAGGTTACCAGTTGCTTTCTGTTGGCAGATTTTACAGGACTTTTTGCAGTAGAGCGTCATATACTTCTTGTTGGAATGACATTGACCCAGCTTGCTCCAAGGCTCGCAGTATTTGTTCTTGTTGTCACATCGGTTTTGAGACGCCAAGTCTGTTACAGATGTAAAGTAATTTTAATGCAACTTTGTGGAAAATGTATCTCACGCACTTGCATAACTATAGTCAACATAATATATAAGGGTTTTGCCAAGGATATTATTTCCCCCATCCTCATTTCCTAGTCAGTGCCGCCTCCTCCCACCCCTTACTTCCGTGTGTCAGGCAACCTCTCCAGTCCGAGCACACCTCACCAGGCTTGATGGAAGCTAACTGTTATATAAGGTGTGTTGTGCGGCTCGCCACATTTCCAAAAAGGTATCCATTGACTTACACACACGTCGTTGCTTATAGTGTACGACCTACTTATTGATCGTGTGTATGTCATTCACCACAGTCTAGAGGATCACGCGCTGGACTCGTGATTGCCAGTCATTATCCTCCCGGAAGGAGCTTAAAACTAATTATAGTCCGATCTATGGGTAAGACTGTGACAGGCCGAGATGTTACCACTGAGCTACTAAGCAGTGTGTGTGTGTGTGTGTGTGTGTGTGTGTGTGTGTGTGTGTGTGTTATGTGTGTGTGTGTGTGTGTTTGTGTGTGTGTGTGTGTGTGTGTGTGTGTGTGTGTGTGTGTGTGTGTGTGTGTGTGTGTGTGTGTGTGTGTGTGTGTGTGTGTTTTACAAGATGGCGCGAGCTCATGAGGAAAAATGTTTCAAGAGTAACTAACCTTCCGTGTGATCGTGACAGAGACCACAAGACTTCTTGCAGAAGATCGTCATATACTCAGGGTTCTTGGTGCATTCCTGAGTCTGGCTCCAAGTCTTGCAGTAAACGCACTGATCTTGGCACTCCTTACCTGCAGCACCACCTGGTATTACTGACTCATCTGTCGCTGGGTCACGTGAGGTGACAATAGTTTACTTCATGTATTTACTACACTCAAGCTGTTTTGCTGACACACAAAGGATGAGTATCTCGCTCGGCGAGCCACTCGCGAGTGCCCATGACATTTGCTATAGTTTAATCATATGGTCTTTTTAATTTTAAAGAATTTCGTCAGATGCCAACGCATTACATATTTCTAATATGATCTTAATATAAATAAATATCTCAGCAATAGACAAATTTCAGGCCAGCAACACACATTATTTATGGTTATTGTTGTTGTCCGCATGTTATAAGTTTTTATTATCGCTCTGTTATTGTTATTATAAGCTTTTATTATTTAAGTTTCCATCTCAGTAAGCTATGACATCACGCTTGTTTGAAACGTTTCGAGTTCCACCAGTGGTAAGGCAGCGTCTAAAGTAGCAAGCATACAAATGAAATATAAACCTTAATAACGTAAACATTTAATCACTCACACTAGTAATACAAATGTGTTGGCGACGTTCTATCCAGTACTGTCATTTAGTATTTTGTGTCAAATTATCAGGCACATTCGCATCATATTCACCTATATCATGCTATCTCAGTATCTAAGCAGTGAGTCTAATGTATTTTTTTTTCTGGATGAATACTTGATTATACTAACATCTACCGGTAAAGGTCATAACACCCGGAACATCCACCCCGGCTAAGGAA
>JAXIVD010002454.1:22500-27500 GCA_036785275.1 Cancer borealis
CAATATTGACTCCAGTATTCAACCGAACATTAAGTGATCGAGAAAATTAGCATATTCATATTCATATTTGAGAGAGAGAGAGAGAGAGAGAGAGAGAGAGAGAGAGAGAGAGAGAGAGAGAGAGAGAGAGAGAGAGAGAGAGAGAGAGAGAGAGAGAGAGAGAGAGAGAGAGAGAGAGAGAAAAAAAAAAAAAAAAAGTAAACGTCAGACATCATTGCAGAGGTCATATGGCGCTATGTTAAAAGGCAGAGTGCAGAGCAGTGATCATGGCAAGGCAAATTATGGGAAGGGAGAGAACAGTTGTAATAGTCAAGTGATTTAGATCAAATGGAAGATGTGGGTTTGTCGCAGGAAGAAAATTATGTTGTCTAAAAGTGGAAATGTAGTGATTCTGTAGGAATATAATTTAAAGCGGGGATGGGGTTAGATGAGACAAGTGAGGGAAACCTGCAAAGCGGCAGCAGTGTAAACAAGACAAACAAGGAGAATGTAGGATACAGTGGGGTTGGGTCCAAGTACAGATTTTCATGGACTTGTACTTGGAGTTTAAACTGTTATTTGTACTTGTACTTAGACCCAAAGTACTTGAAAAATACCAAGTACATTCAAGTAGGCTACATTGTATTCAATCAAAAGTTATATACTGTATATAGATTCTAGCGAATTTTGTGATTATACTATTGGGTAAATAGTTTTTACCCAATAGTATCATCACAAAGTTCGCTAAAATGTAGTATTCATTGATGTGTATATACGAAAACTACTAACTTTCGTACTTTATGAATCTGTGACAAATTTTTTTTTTTATCACATGAAATACTTGTATTTAAATACAATGACATGTACTTGGACTTCATAGCAAAGTGACTGTACTTGTACTTAACAAATATCCAGGTACTTGGAGTTGGATTAAAGTACAGTCGCAAGTTGATTTCTCTCGGAAGGGGTCGGATTAGAGAAATAGACAAAAAAAAATTTCTTGTTTATTAAGTTTGCTTCCAATGTATACGGGAGCTTAAAAATGCATTAGATATAATACATATTGTGCTTATGAATAAGTTGTGAAGCCTAATCACAAAAAGGCATAGTACAAACTAAGGATACCAATTATAAATGGTTAAGTGCTATATATACCCCCGCCATAAAAATTAAATAATCCTCCTTAAAATAGGTAACACTGGATAAGTTCAATAATCCCCACGAGCAAGGCATCTATAGCCCATAGAGTTCTGATAGAGTAAAGGCCTGTCCAGACGAGCGGGCGTGTCCGCTGGGCAGCGTGGTTGGCGGGCAAATTCTGCAGGGACTGCCCGTGAATGTTGTTCACACAGCCGAGTTGATGAATAGGCGGGCTTGCCCGACGATGCCAGCAGCGTGTGAAGTGCCGTATAATAAACATGGCGTCAAGCATTGCCAAGAAAATATTGTTGCATGATAGCTGCTCTGTAAAAAAAAAAAAAAAAAAAAAAAAAAAAAAAAAAAAAAAAAAAAAAAAAAAAAAAAAAAAAAAAAAAAAAAAAAAAAAAAAAAAAAAAAAAAAGGAGAATGATGCAAAGATTGGCTCAATAAAAGATGTTTATGGAAGCCACACAACAATAATGCAGGAACTACAACATGGCCATCAGCAAGATTTCATAAATTATTTAAGAATGAGTGTAAGCACTCTTTATATCTTACTAGCAAAGATGGAGCCATATATAATGAAAAAAAAGGATACACACATGAGAAACAGCAGAAGCTTGTTTGGAAGCAACGCAGAGATATTTGGCAACTAGATGTACAAATGCAGCACTGCAATATACTACACGTATATCTAAAAAAGCCCGTCTTGCATAGTCCCAGAAACATGTCAGGCCATATACAGTACTGAAGGATAACTACTTGCAGGTGAGTTTAATATTTATGTAACTGAACAGTACATTATGTGTAATGATATGAGTGATGTTAATACTAGTAAATAATGATGCTGCATCACAGTAAAACACTGCAATGTGCAATGTAATGTCTATTAAATTTTACGGGTATAAACATCACTTCCAGCTCCTGACATTTGTGAGTTTCATTTTTTTGGATTCACGCCTAAACTGATTACGTAATGTGTCTATTTTCTTTGTCATCCGTCGTAACGGAAGCATCATGTTCCCTTATCTCTGCAGCAATAGCCTTCACTGCTGTTATCCGTTTGTCTCTCTTCTTGTGACACCAGTTTAACAATCCATAAACATGGATTTTGACGATAAAGTTGAATCAACGTGCTTGTTCATGGTTTTGACTAGTAAATAATAGATAGCTCAATGGAGATTTCCGGGGTAGCCGTTGCAAGCTACTGACCTGAACAGTGAGAAAAATCTTGCTATGGGTACACTACATTAACTTGCGTCTGGCAGGGTCGAAGTTCGAGCCACCGGGCACCGCCTGGTGATTTCACTCATGATTCATCGGGCTTTCGGACAATTTGATGGTTTGCCCGTCAAATGTGTCCGAAAGCCCCTTCCACACGAAGGGCAAATGCACGGCGGGCAGACACAGTTACCAATTTTGTAGTATGGGTGGCGATCACGTGTGGATGACGTCATTAACGAGCATGTCCGACATCAGGCCCGCGCGTCTGGATAGGCTTTTAGAGTACTAGTACTCTCAAGCTGTCCATCTGTAGCACATAGCCACCAGGGGCATTCTCAAAAACCAGCCAATATATAAAATTATACTTGACATTCTAGTAGTTTGCTAGAATATTTAATCCATCTTTTGTGACCACCATACCGGCACTTAAAAATAAAGTCAATGAAAGAAATATTCTTATATTACTTTATTTTTAGACCAAAGCATATGCAAACCCAGCTCAATGATAAACCTTCCATGGTCTCTTCACACACACTACGCTGGAAGTTGATTGTGCAGACATCCATTGACGTTACCCTTCACCTTTCAAACGTAGTCTCATTGGATAATACTAATGGAATTTGGAGAGGGGATAGCCATTAGTGAGGGAAATGGCCATGTGTATGAGCAAGTTCAACTAACTTATCTACCCTTTAAAGACTATAAAATACTTCAAGTCTTACCTCAAGTTAAAATCCTTTTCAGTCAAACTGCAACTTGCCCACATCCAGGATATCCTTTGTTCATAGGGTAATTTCTTCAATGCCGGAGTTTTTCCTTTACAATCTTAATTTCAAGAATTATGCATTTAAAATACATATGGCTACATATAAAAATCTTAGTGTCACGGTTATTCACAGGATAACGAATCATTTGCAGCCTCCATACAAACTGAATAAGATACCCAAGTAGATATTACAAGTTTTAAGAAATGTTCATGTAATGTAGTTTTAACTTCGTTCTAAATGTATGCCAGTTCAGTTTTCAAACTTCACGGTACATGTCACATGCCTTTAAGTTGCCATCTAAAGGTTTAGTTTTAGAATTTTCATTTCCTTCAAGATACCTTAACATTTTTTCCTTTTAAAGTTCCATTGTATTATACAATATTTCATATATCAAGGAATAGTATTATTTATCACAGTACTTTCCATGCACATCTAACCATAGATCATCCCGTAGTCTTTTTTGTTGTCCGCTATCACCACAATCCAGGAACAGACAAACAGCGATGACTTCTATTCACTCTCTTCACGTTGATGCCTTGACCAATCCCGCGATTAACTGCTTCCTTGAAGTCTGATGACTCAGATGCCGTCAATATTCACTCTGCGGGAAAATAAACCTTACCCTACCCCATGCCTCACTCATTTTTACCTTGGGGAAAACTTTTCCAGTATGTATTCTCCTCTTACACACCCATAATATTGAGTACTTTAAATATACTTCTAGCAAGTTCATTTCCTCCCCATCTAAGACTGCTTTCTGACGATGAATATTTGCTACAACAATGTGCACCAGATCTTCACAATAACCTTTGTTTGGATCTTGGATCAATATATATGTTTAGAATCGCATCTTGACCCAGTAACCTGTTACATCACTTCAGTATAGTAACATACATTTACAGTTCAAACCATCAGAGTACAACTAAATAAATTCATACAATTCTTCTCATCCCGATGATGGACGAAGCTCTCCCTTCTTGATATGGGTAATGGATGATGAACTCATTGAATAAAGGTGACGACCATGCTCATTGTAGTCATGACAACAGACATCAGCAACAACTACACCCAACACGTCTTGGCATCGCAGTGACATGACCAACGACAACCATGCCCTAACTCTTCTCTCCCTTCGTCAAGCGGTAATCAGTAACCGATGATGACCACGCCCATCATCTTATCTATGGAGCAATGACTGGCAATTGGTGTCAACCATGCCCACTCTCTCATCGCGCCAAGACGATCAGTGACCATGCTCCTCACGCACTACGACAGACGGAGACCATGCCCATCCTTTTCATGCCACGATGACCGACGGAGACCATGCCCATCCTCTTCACGCTACGATGACCGACGGAGACCATGCACATCCTCTTCTCGCTACGATGACCGACGGAGACCAAGCCCATCCTCTTCACGCTATGATGACCGACGGAGACCATGCCCATCCTCTTCACGCCACGATGACCAACGGAGACCATGCCCATCCTCTTCACGCTACAATGACCGAAGGAGACCATGCCCATCCTCTTCACGCCACGATGACCGACGGAGACCATGCCCATCCTCTTCACGTCACGATGACCGACGGAGACCATGCCCATCCTCTTCACGCCACGATGACCGACGGAGACCATGCCCATCCTCTTCACGCCATGATGACCGACAGAGACCATGCCCATCCTCTTCACGCTACGATGACCGATGAAGACCATGCCCATCCTCTTCACGCCATGATGACCGACAGAGACCATGCCCATCCTCTTCACGCTACGATGACCGATGAAGACCATGCCCATCCTCTTCACGCCATGATGACCGACAGAGACCATGCCCATCCTCTTCACGCCACGATGACAGACGGAGACCATGCCCCTCCTCTTCACGCCA
>JAXIVD010002454.1:32500-35000 GCA_036785275.1 Cancer borealis
ACACTGCCCTTCTGGACAAACACGCCACACTCTTGGAAGACCGGATGCCACACCACCCTTTCGGAAGACCGGATGGCACGCTGCCCTCTCAGAAGACTGGATGGCGCACCGCCCTCTCGGAAGACCGGATGGCACATCGCCCTCTCGGAAGACCGTATGGCACACCGCCCTCTCGGAAGACCGGATGCCACACCACTCTCGCGGAAGACCGGATGCCACACTGCCCTCTCGGAAGACCAGATGCCACACCACCCTCTCGGAAGACCGGATGCCACACAGCCCTCTCAGAAGACCGAATGCAACATCGCCCTCTCGGAAGACCAGATGCCACACAGCCCTCTCGGAAGACCGGATGCCACACTGCCCTCTTGGAAGACCGGATGCCACACAGCCCTCTCGGAAGACCCGATGCCACACCGCCCTCTCGGAAGACCCAATGCCACACAGCCCTCTCGGAAGACCGGATGCCACATTGCCCTCTCGGAAGACCGGATGCCACATCGCCCTCTAGGAAAACCGGATGCCACACCGCCCTCTCGGAAGACCCGATGCCATACCGCCCTCTCGGAAGACCGGCTGCCACACCGCCCTCTCGGAAGACCGGATGCCACATCGCCCTCTCGGAAGACCGGATGCCACACCGCCCTCTCAGAAGACTGGATGCCACAACGCCCTCTCGGAAGACCGGATGCCACACTGCCTTCTCGGAAGACCAGATGCCACACTGCTCTCTCGGAAGACCGGATGGCACACCTCCCTCTCAGATGATCGGATGCCACACCACCCTCTCAGATGACCAGAGGGCACACCACCCTCTTGGAAGACCGGATGCCACACCTCCCTCTCAGATGACCGGATGGCCTCGGAGGACTGGATGCCACATTGCCCTCTTGGAGGACTGGACGTCACGCTGGCCTTCTGGACGAACACACCACCCTCTCAGAAGACCGGATGTCATGCCCCGTTCTCAGAAGACCGGATGTCATGCCCCGTTCTCAGAAGACCGGATGTCATGCCCCGTTCTCAGAAGACCGGATGTCACGCCACCCTTTCAAAAGACTGGATGGCACGCCTCCCTTTAGGAAGACCAGATGCCACGCCGCCCTTTAGGAAGACTGGATGGCACGCCGCCCTTTAGGAAGACTGGATGGCACGCCGCCCTTTAGGAAGACTGGATGGCACGCCGCCCTTTAGGAAGACCAGATGCCACGCCGCCCTTTAGGAAGACTGGATGACACACCGCCCTTTAGGAAGACTGGATGACACGCCGCCCTTTAGGAAGACTGGATGGCACGCCGCTCTTTAGGAAGACCGGATGGCACGCTGCCCTTTAGGAAGACCAGATGCCACGCCGCCCTTTAGGAAGACTGGATGGCACACCGCCCTTTAGGAAGACCAGATGGCACGCCACCCTTTAGGAAGACCAGATGCCACGCCGTCCTTTAGGAAGACCGGATGGCACGCTGCCCTTTAGGAAGACCAGACACCACGCCACCCTTTAGGAAGACCAGACGCCACGACACCCTTTAGGAAGACCAAATGCCACGTCGCCCTTTAGGAAGACCGGATGGCACGCCACCCTTTAGGAAGACCAGATGCCACACCGCCCTTTAGGAAGACCGGATGGCACGCCGCCCTTTAGGAAGACCAGATGCCACACCGCCCTTTAGGAAGACCGGATGGGATGCCGCCTTTAGGAAGACCAGATGCCACATCGCCCTTTAGGAAGACCGGATGGCATGCTGCCCTTTAGGAAGACCTGATACCACGCTGCCATTTAGGAAGACCAGATGCCACGCCGCCCTTTAGGAAGACCAGATGCCGCGCCGCCCATTAGGAAGACCGGATGCCACGCCACTCTCTCGAAAGATCGGATGACACACTGCCCTATAGGAAGACCAGATGCTATGTTGCCTTCTCAGAAGACTGGATGCCACACCGCCCTCTCGGAAGACTGGATGCCACACCGCCCTCTCGGAAGACTGGATGCCACACCACCCTTTCGGAAGACTGGATGCCACACCGTCCTCTCAGAAGACTGGATGCCACACCATCCTCTCGGAAGATTGGATGCCACGCAGCCTTCTCGGAAGACTGGATGCCACACCATCCTCTCAGAAGACCGGATGCCACACCGCCCTCTCGGAGGACAGGACAACCACACCGCCCCCTCGGAAGACCGGACGCCATGCAGCCCTCTCGGAAGATCGGATGACTGCACCGCCCTCTCGGAAGACCGGATGCCACACCTCCCTCTCAGAAGACTGGACAGTCATATCGCCCTCTCAGAAGACTGGACGACCATACCGCCCTCTCGGAAGACCGGATGCTGCGTCGACCTCTCGTAAGACAGGATGCCACGCTGCCCTCATCCACTAGGACCATCAGGCTACCATCCATCACCACTTTCCAGATCACATTGTCCCTTCAAGTGCTGCTTTCCCTGACTATCTTGCTACTCTCAAGCTGTTGTACTAGACAACAATTTGCCACCAGCACC
>JAXIVD010002454.1:40000-45000 GCA_036785275.1 Cancer borealis
ATGTTCTTATTGTTCCCTACCCCCCCCACACCAAACAAATATACCCACCCAAGTATACATATTTTATGTGCTTGTTCTGTGAGATTTCAGAAAATGTATATCACACTACATAACAGAAACTATACTTATGGTACTAAACAAATCCTAAATGTTTTAGCTACATTATTCCTATTTAAAAAGAAATAATTCATTAAACAAGTACGATTGAAAAACTATTATCTAAGGCGTAAGTCGTGATAATCTTGATTAAAAGCTATTAAGAAAATCTGTAAAGACAAATGTTTTAAATGCCCTCCTACCCCCACCCCAACATATTCATGCTTAATCTACCCATTTTTTTACAGAGTATAAAACATGATACATAACACCATCACTATAGTTACCTTGTTTTCTGCAGTACTTAGTAGATGAATAGTGTCAAGAGATGCAAAGTGAAGCCAATGGAACCTCAATTCTGAAAAAACAGTAAGTCCTCCCTTCCCTTCCCATCCCTCCTGAACAACCTTTCCCTTCACCCTGCAATATAATGACCTTGTTCCAACAATCAATATAATCAAATTATACAAAACAGATTACCTTTTGAGCAACATGTCAATGACTCATCACAAAACTATATGATGAATGGACTTTTGTACGCACAACTCTGAAGACAACGTTTCATCGGCCCTCACCCTCCAATATGTTCATTACGTTCAACGACCTCAGAATGTTGTATGGCACATAATTAATGTTACCTTGTTGGAAGCACTTCACAGATGCAGACTGGTGATACCTTACTAGCTCTGAAAAGAGAGTAAGTACAACCCTCCTAACCCCTAGTGAATAATCTTCCCCTTTCACATTTAGCATTTCAACTACACTATTACGTATAAATTTCTTTCACTCAAAAATTAAATGTTTACCTGGTGCATGGTAAATTTCAAGTGTGCTGTGAAGTCCTGGATGGAAACCTATTACGAAAATCTGTAAAGACAATTTTTCTTTATTATCCCCCCCCCCCCCCCCCCCCCAATAAACCCAACAGCCACGTGTCCTATATATTCACGTTCAATCTGCCCACGTTTTCTTGACTTTTAGAAAATGATGCATAACATCGTTACAAATACCTTATTTCTTGCAGTACAAAATAGATGCATAGTGTCAACAGATGCTAACTGAAGCCAATGCTGTGCGTTGCTGATGAAGACCCTTAACTCTGAAAAGACAATTACTTCATACCCTACCCATCCCTCCCAAACCATTCCCTTCCATCTGGAATGTTATAAGCTTCACCACCTATAGTCTAACTATTAAATATCATGAAATGCTACAGGACACTCATGCAACAATGATTCCTATTATGCAAGTGAAACATTGGTTACCTCATTTGATGTATGAGCAGCGATGGACCACGACGATAATGAGGCACAGATCTCTAAACACCAAGTATGATGATGGATAGTATCTAGATAAAGCCCTGGTTTGATAATGTCATTCTGAAAAGATATATATGAATGGTGCCCTCCCCCAACACCACTGAACATAAACCTTCCCATTTCCAATTTAGTTATTTAATTTTCAAGTCAACTTCAAATTTACACAAAAAACAAATATCATCACGCCTGATGTAATGGATTACTTGATTACAGGTGCACTTGACCCCTGACCTCAATCATTGACAGAACCAAGCAACTTTTTTTTTTTTACAATTATGCTGGTTATACTTTAGAATGCATGTTTATAATCATACCTCTAGTGGAAATCTTACTTGTGAAGCTACGAGTTCCTTAGTTTTGTCACAGTAGGCATTTGATGCACATACATCCTGATGAAATCTTCATGTAGTGTAGTCTGAAAAGATACATTAATTGTGCTCCTCCCCCCCCCACATACACACTCTAAAAGTAATTCTAGTCACCCAACTCGATAAAGCAACTGTTCGTTTCCCTTCTTAGACAGCAAATTATGTATCCATAGACGCATTCATTGTTAAATAAATTTAAATCATGCTACCGATGCGCTATGCTTTATCTACAAACCAACAAATTCTTTAAATTTTAACATATCTTTAAGATAGCATTTACATTCTATAACACTCACTTTTTTGTCCCGATGTCATAGCACAGGTTTAAGTTGTGGAATAACCCGATGAGCCAGTGAAAATCAATGCTTCTTTGTAGCAGCACCTAAAATTGGAAGCACCTCCCACATCTTCACTCCCACCCAATTCAATATTGACCCGCAATAATTTTACTTCAGAACAAACATTTCCGTCATATACGACTGTTAACTTATTTACAATATGTAATTTAAAATCACAATCATACAATTTTTTCTTCTAATATCATTATCTAAGTTCAATAACACTTCCCAATAGTTACCTCTGTGCCATGCTGAATATATTAGTGTATGTCATGGCTATCTTCAGTGTAGTAATCAGTAAGTGCAGGACGGAAGTTAACACCCAGGCATCGTTCCTTAAAGAAAGACAACCAAACCAAACCAATTCTACCCACTACGAAGCTAAGGCAAAAAATAATTAATTACAACTTGCCCCCCCCACACACACAATGCAAATGCCTTTAAATTTAATTTATTTAATTTTAAGTCCATGCCAAGGCAACACAGTACTTGCAAACTTATGGATCATCATAAGCCCAGGGGAAATTAACTTCACATACTGGGTGCAATACTCAAGTCTAACGCTGACAAAATTAACTTTATATATTAATAATCAAAGACAATTTAGCCACCAACATCGCATCCAACTAAATACCTGTTGCAGAGAAGTTGGCCACAGCACTTGTACCTGAATAAGCATATCTTTTTGTCATTGGTGGAAATGGTAGTGTTCCTTTTCTCCAACAGCTTCAATGAGAGCTCCAAGAACCTGTAAGTACCATTATTTCCCCACACTTCCTTCTCTGTACGTAACTAAATCAATCAAGTAATCAAAAACTCCCCCGAATTAGGCATCTATAGACCATAGTTCTGCTAGGGTTAATAAGAGCACTGCCCCTTCCACCAAGAAGCTGCCATAAGCCAAGATCGAACTCCCAACCTTTAGATCACAAGCCGAGCACTGTACCACAGAGCCACCCAGCCCCCGTATAAATCAAGTAATTCCTTGATACAAAGCAAATAGACAGTTAAGCATTCTTAGGCGAGAAGTTATCATACGTTACAGCAGAGCAGAATTACTGGACAAATCCTGTATGCTATTTCAAAATACATCACTTTCACTAAATCTAATACTGCAATCGAAGAATAACAATCTTTGCTATCCAACTGGCATCAGATCTGAATAAATACCTGTTTACTGAAGATGCTTGAAAAGTCACACCCATATACCATTCTTGTCTTCATTGACAAAACCTTCAGCTTTACGTCAACCAAACTTGGTCCATTCCCAGAAGTTTTCAGGATCTGCAACTACGATTATTTTCCCCACCCATATGTAACAAAATCTAATTTCACTAATGGTTAGTCACCTTTATAGTAACATCTACACTTGTATCCTCCAAGCCAGGGCAGAAGTAAATCACTGAAGCTAACTAAACCAACCCAGGATAAACCTTACAGCGACAATATCTTAACACTAATGCTTCAGAGCCAGTTTGATTAATAGTGACAAAGTAACCAGACAAGGATAATGGTTCCATCTACATCGCATCCAACTAAATACCTGTTGTAGAGAAGAAACTTGGCACGGCACGAGTACAAATTCTTGCTTTCTCCGATGAACCCTCCAGTTACGTCATTTGCGAACCTCGTGTTTAATGTCAGCACTTCATCTAGTTTAGTTTCATTCTAGTTCAGGCCTCCAAGTCTCTGTAAGTACCAATATTGCCCCCATCTCCCCACCATCATATAAAACCCGACCCATTACTTTCAAAACTAAACATTCAACATCCAGATAATTAATACTCCATGGCAAGGAGCCATCACAGTTGCAGCAAGATAGGCTTAGCTATCCCACCAAATGTACTAGAGTACATTTCCTCTCTTCTGATAATATATAATAGAAAGGTTTGTAAATTCATATTCATTGAAAATAACCCATAAACTCTGAAGATTGCAACCAAGCAAAACACTATAACTAATCAATATACACTACACATAATTCTCCCATCTAATCACATCCAACTAATTACCTGTTGTAGAGGAGAGAAACTTGACAAAGCACGAGTGCAAATTCTTGTTCTCTGAAGCCTCCAGATGTCATTTGTGAAACCTCGTGTTCAATGCCGGCACTTCATCTAGTTTAGTTTCGTTTTGTTCAGGTCTCCAGATATCTGTAAGTACCATTATTCCCACCCACCCCCACCTCTACCCAAATTCACATTCCTACATCTTTCAAACACCAAAACAAAATTCATTGCATATCCAGAAAATTTACATTTAATTGCAATCCCATCAACTGTAATAGAGTACCTACTTTTGTTATTATAAAGTATAAAATATTTGTAGAATTCATATCCATTGAAACGAAACCTTAATCTCTTAGACTGTGACCAAGCAACCTATATATAATTACCTGTGTAGACGTGGAGTTCGACAAGCCACAGACATACCATCCTTGTTCTTTCACTGACTGAACCTCGGACATTTTTAGTTTGTCATCAACCTGTAGTGTTCAATGTCAGCACCTTATATCCGTTCCACCTGATTCATTGAAGTCTTCACAAGTCTGCAAGTACCATTATTTCCCCCAACCATGTTCCACGACACTTAAACCAAATAACAGGTTTGCAAATACTCCCATAACAGCTGAACAGCGTATTCAATGAAAGCCAATACACATCTTTGCAATCTTGTTGAATCCACTCTACCCACCCCATCACCTGATTTGAATTGGGCTTGTATATCTCAAATTGAAATATCCTTCCCCTTGTCTAAATAAAGTTTAATGGTACACAACGTTAATTCGTTTAAATTTTTTTTTTACCAATGTTAATGATTCCTCTAACCTTTCAATCTGGAATCCAACTAAATACCTGTAGAGAAGAAACTTGCCACGC
>JAXIVD010002454.1:50000-57500 GCA_036785275.1 Cancer borealis
TTTGCGTGAATCCGTTTCAGATCACTGAATCTGGGTGGGGCTTGGCCGCTCTGGGCGGGGTTTAGCCGCGAAATCGTGTTCTATTTACCATCTTAACCCGTGATCTGTAACAGATTCCTGAATCCGTCGAATCTGATTTGGGAGGTGGGTTATAGCAGACGATACTCGTTCGCGGGTTTTTTGCACCAGCCTGAGCCAGCCTCTTCTCAGAAGTTAATATTGATATATACCTCCAATAAAACAGTGTATATATACGAGGAAGATAGTAAGCGGTAGAGAAATGTTACTGTAGGCACAGAATTGTATAATAGTGGTGATGAATATCAAAAACAAAGGAGATATATAACAGCAGCCTCTTCTCGGAATCTATTATTAATATATACCTCCAATAAAAACAGTGTATATATACGAGAAAGATATTAAGTGGTAGAAAAATGTTTCAGAAATACTACTGTAGGCTTAAAATTGTATAATAATGGTGATGAATACCAGAAACAAAGGAGATATAACAGCAGCCTCTAACCGGATTATTTATTTTCTTTGAATTTTGATAGATACTCCCAAGAAAACAACTTACTTGTACGTGAAAGAGATTAAATGGTACAAAAATTCTGCATAAATGTTAGTGTAGGTACAAAAATATGTATAACCGTAGCATATGAATAGTTAAATAAGATATCCCCAAAGTTTATTTTGGTTAAGGGGAAGCTCTACTCTACATTGATATACACAAATGATTCTGACACTCATTACCGGCCCAAATAAATAGTTAATAAGATATCCCCATTCCCCACCTCCCAATAAACATGAGGACATGTGGGAATGTAAGGCTTTTTGGCTGGATGTAAAAGTTAAGTTTTACCCAAATCTAACCTAACCAGGGAAAGCCTATAGGCGCTACAGATTAGACATATATAAAAATAAGGGGTATTTTTACAACTACTGCTCCACCTCTTTGTTATATATATGAAGTCTTACATACTATACATAGTGTATTCAACACATCTGTGAAGGTTTTAGGGGGTGCTTACCATTATTTACCTCGCAAAACGTCTTTGAAGTTTTGTTATGTTGGTTAAGTTATGGTTAGGTTAAGGTTGTTAGGTTAGTTTGCGGTTATGTTATGGTTATGTTAAGTTAGGTTTGGTGCGGTTCAGTTACATAAGATTTTTACATTTTAATAACCAAACCCCCAAAAAAACTAATTTGCGAACCCTAACTTCCGGGTGATAAAATGTAAAAATCTTATATAATCGAACCTAACTTAACCTAACCATAACATAACCGTAACCTAACAACTTTAACATAACCATAACTTGACATAATCTAACCAACCTAACATAACCTATTATAATTTCAAAGAAGTTTTGCGAGGTAAATAATGGTGAGCACCGCCAGAAACCTTCACAGATATGTTGAGTACACTATGTATAGTATATTTATAATAAAGAGGTGGAGCAGTAACCTTGAGGTTCATCAGACTTGAATCTACTTTTCAAGAATCTAATGGTGTTTTCAATAACACATTTAGTTATATAATGATTTTTTATTGTACAATAAGCAGGTTGGTGATAATTAGGGGTGCCGCTATCACCCTAAATGCATCAGGAAATGAAAGTTGTAACTCTCAACACTTCCTCGGAGAAGTGACTAGTGTGAGGGCTGGGCAGCGACTGGCCTCTCATTGTTATTGTTTTGATCCAGCGAATCCAAAACAGATTCTGCTGTTCTATTTGCACCCAATTAATCCAAAACGGATTCGGATTCCGAGCAGAATCCGGAGTAGATTATTGAGAACAAATAGAAGAGGCCTTATAGGCCTCTTCTATTTGCGTGAATCCGTTTCAGATCACTGAATCTGGGTGGGGCTTGGCCGCTCTGGGCGGGGCTTAGCCGCGAAATCGTGTTCTATTTACCATCTTAACCCGTGATCTGTAACAGATTTCTGAATCCGTCGAATCTGATTTGGGAGGTGGGTTATAGCAGACGACACTCGTTCGCGGGTTTTTTGCACCAGCCTGAGCCAGCCTCTTCTCAGAAGTTAATATTGATATATACCTCTAATAAAACAGTGTATATATACGAGGAAGATAGTAAGCGGTAGAGAAATGTTGTAGAAATATTACTGTAGGCACAGAATTGTATAATAGTGGTGATGAATATAAAAAACAAAGGAGATATATAACAGCAGCCTCTTCTCGGAATCTATTATTAATATATACCTCCAATAAAAACAGTGTATATATACGAGAAAGATATTAAGTGGTAGAAAAATGTTTCAGAAATACTACTGTAGGCTTAAAATTATATAATAATGGTGATGAATACCAGAAATAAAGGAGATATAACAGCAGCCTCTAACCGGGTTATTTATTTTCTTTGAATTTTGATATATACTCCCAAGAAAACAACTTACTTGTACGTGAAAGAGATTAAATGGTACAAAAATTCTGCATAAATGTTAGTGTAGGTACAAAAATATGTAAAACCGTAGCATATGAATAGTTAAATAAGATATCCCCAAAGTTTATTTTGGTTAAGGGGAAGCTCTACTCTACATTGATATACACAAATGATTCTGACACTCATTACCGTCCCAAATAAATAGTTAATACGATATCCCCATTCCCCACCTTCTCCCAATAAACATGAGGACATGTGGGAATGTAAGGTTTTTTGGCTGGATGTAAAAGTTAAGTTTTACCCAAATCTAACCTAACCAGGGAAAGCCTATCGGCGCTACAGATTAGACATATATAAAAATAAGGGGTATTTCTTTACAACTACTGCTCCACCTCTTTATTATATATATGAAGTCTTACATACTATACATAGTATACTCAACACATCTGTGAAGGTTTTACGGGGTGCTTACCATTATTTACCTCGCAAAACGTCTTTGAAATTTTGTTATGTTGGTTAAGTTAGGTTAAGTTATGGTTAGGTTAAGGTTGTTAGGTTAGTTTGCGGTTATGTTAAGTTAGGTTTGGTGCGGTTCAGTTAGGTTCGGTTACATAACATTTTTACATTTTAATAACCAAACCCCCAAAAAACTATTTTGCGAACCCTAACTTCCGGGTGATAAAATGTAAAAAATCTTATATAATCGAACCTAACTGAATCTAACTTAACCTAACCATAACATAATCCGTAACCTAACAACTTTAACATAACCATAGCTTGACATAACCTAACCAACCTAACATAACCTATTATAATTTCAAAAAGGTTTTGCGAGGTAAATAATAGTGAGCACCGCCAGAAACCTTCACAGATATGTTGAGTACACTATGTATAGTATATTTATAATAAAGAGGTGGAGCATTGTAATTGTAATGTGAGGGGGGAAAAATGTGCCAGGCAACAAAGGCCATATGGCACTATTGGGAAAGAGGTGGAGCAGTAACCTTGAGGTTCATCAGACTTGAATCTACTTTTCAAAAATCTAATGGTGTTTTCAATAACACATTTAGTTATATAAAGATTTTTTATTGTACAATAAGCAGGTTGGTGATAATTAGGGATGCCGCTGTCACCCTAAATGCATCAGGAAATGAAAGTTGTAACTCTCAACACTTCCTCGGAGAAGTGACTAGTGTGACGGCTGGGCAGCGACTGGGCCAGACGCTGCCCACAATAACAATGCCCACAATGCCCACAACGCTGCCCACAATAACAATGAGAGGCCAGTCGGACTGGCCTCTCATTGTTATTGTTTTGATCCAGCGAATCCAAAACAGATTCTGCTGTTCTATTTGCACCCAATTAATCCAAAACAGATTCGGATTCGGAGCAGAATCCGGAGTAGCTTATTGAGAACAAATAGAAGAGGCCTCATGTAGTACAAGGAGGTGATGTCTCTGTACTGACAAAAAATGGGAAGGGGGATACAAAATTATGCTCCGCTCCGTGTACCAAATACTCTGGGAACGCCTCTGGGCCTATCGTTTGTATCATTGTATGTATGTATGTGCTGAGCCAGGAGATTGTAATTGTAATGTGGGGGGGGGGGGGAAATGTGCCAGGCAACAAAGGCCATATGGCACTATTGGGGTAGTAGGGTTGGGTAGTAGGGTTAGGTGGGGGTGGGGGGAGGATCGGGTAGGGGTTAGATTAGATAAAGGACGTTAGCGGCACGGAGAAAGGATGTAAGGGCAGGGAGGGAAAAGGAAGGGAACTCAGCTAGGATGTCAGCAAGACGGGGGGCACGAGACAGGGAGGAAAGGTGGGGGAAGGCTGTAAGACGAGGAGCTGCTAAGGCAGGACATGAAAGGAGATGAGGAAGAGAGGAAAGGACGCCACAAGATGGGCAGACGGGGGAGGGGAACGGGACATCAGGTAAGAATGGGTTAATCTGGTGTGGCCAATTCGTAAGCGGGCCAGGGCAGTCTCCCAGCGTCTAGTAGGATGAGATGGGTAAGACCAAGGGGAGACAGAGGGTTTGACAGCGCGAAGTTTATTAGAAGTAAGAGTGGACCAGAAATATTGCCAGCGGGTATAAAGGAAAGTCCGAAAAACTGGGAAATAATCAGAAACAGGAAGGGAGGAAGTGCAAAAGGTAGGAAGGGTGAGGGCGTCATGTGCCAAAGAGTCAACAGCATCATTACCAGAAATTCCAACATGACTGGGTACCCAGCAAAAACGAACTGTTTTGTGATGGACAGAAAGGCGGAATAACCAGTCCTGGATGTCGTGGACAAGAGGATGTGAAGGGGAAAAGGAAGATAAAAGGGAGAGAGACGACCAAGAGTTGGTAAAAATAGTATAAGAAGAAGCGGTGATGAGCCAGGAGAAGTAAGGCTCGGACTCGGAACTCTGGGCGCAGACTACGATACTCAGATGCAGCAGTAATTAGGTGTACCATGTGTACATAGTATACATGTTTTTAATATGTAGTATATATGTATAATGTAGTCAGTATTAAGGTGTACATCATTGTATGCTTATTATTACATAAGAACATAAGAAATGAGAAGACTGCAAGAGACCAGTTAATCACCTACACGAGGCAGTTCCTTGCCCCCCACCCTTGGAATAATCCAATATTTAGCCATCCCACCTGTCATCCCTATCCATACTCTGATCCAACCGTCTTTTAAAGCTACCTATTGACTCAGCACTTACTACGTGTCTACCCAGCCTATTCCAATCATTCACGACTCTGTTAGTGAACCATATCTATGTCTGTCCTAAATCAAAGTTTTTCTACCTTATACCCATTTCCACGTGTCCTATCCTGACTACTAAATTCTAAAACTTGATCAATGTTTCCCTCATTAATTCCTTTTACCCATTTGAAAACCAAGTATATACCCTCTTGCCCTCCTTCTATCTAGGGAGTGGAGATTAAGAAGTTTTAACCTATCTTTGCAGGGTAAAATTTTCAGCCCCTGAATCATCTTGTTCATTCTTTTCTAAACTGCCTCCAAGGAGCTTATATCCTTCCTATAATAAGGGGACCAAAATTGAGCTGCATAATCTAGGTGGGGTCTAACTAGCGCTAAATACACCTCAGAACTCCTATTTGTCACACACCTACTAATAAATCCCAGTATCTTCTTGGCCCTATTTCTAGCTATAATACACTGTTCCCTGGGGCGTAAGTCACTGCTTATTTGAACCCCTAAGTCCCTCACTATATGACCTTCCTAAGGTATTGTCATTTAATGTGTAGTCTACAGGCCTATTACCTTTACCTACGCTCATAATGCTACACTGGTTATTATTATTGTTATATATTTTTATTTATATTACCATTACTACTGCTTTAATTTGTTATTACAAATATTATTATGATTGGTATTACCTTCGTTAGTTATTATTGTTGTTTCTAGTTAGTTCCTTCTTATCTTAGTGATCTTCATTACTAGATTATTTATAATTGTCTGTGTTGTCTATGCCTCCAGGCGAAATAAAATTAGTTTTATTAATATTATCATTATTATTATTATAAGCATGTGGAAGTGTGTATGTACGCCTTGCATCGGCAACCACACTTTAAATGGAGTATATATCTGGTATATAAATGTATGCATAGTAAAGATTAAATCGTAATACATATCTATTTGCAAATTGAAAATAGATAAACACCACTAAAATAAAGGTTTCTCATGGAATAGGTGAAAAATTTATATAAATACCAAATTCAAAATTTTTTGTATGTTTTCAACATTTACTATGGAATAATATATCACTTTACAAATAAGTACAGAAAACACAATTGTACAAACATTCTAGCACTAAATGAATTAAAGAAACTTATGGAGTATTTTCGGACTCTTTTTCAAATAAGAAACAAAAAATCACAGGAATAAAAGATTTTAAGATTATTGCAAAGCTCACTTGTTTTCATGAACCAAAAACAAAACGGTAACACAAAAATAATTAATGTTCTTACTACAGTTATGTTATACAAGAACGTAGTAAAATACTTATGAATTGTATGAAAATATAATGTCATGTATCTAATATCTTATTTTGGTAAACTAACTTGTTTGATCTGTAATTAGACCCACTGTTTGATACCTTGAGTTTTACAGGTACTAAATAGGAGAATGTAACTGCCACTTCCAACCATGTCCATGTTCACTCTTGCCCTATATCATTCGCCTTAAATCTAAATATTTGGTCTCATTCATATCCCATCTTTGTCAGTTTCTGGGGTAGTTTTTCTAAATTAAATTTTTTATGTGATCTTATCTGAATGTAATCTATCCATTCTTCAACTGCACAATTCGGTTAAAAGATCAGTTCTTCAATACCTATTACTTCATAATTTTCTGAGTTACTATATGCTTCCTTTTTCCTACCCAATGTTTCTTAAGTATTAGATCAATTTATTCTATCGACTATCGTACTATAGAAATTACAAGTGGGTGCGAATACACATTTACCTAGTTGTAACAGACCATGCTAAGCTTATATTGCTCATATAATATCATCAAGCTTGGCTTTTGTGTGTTTTCTAATTTTTCTTAAAAGTAGATGCAGTAACTTAAATTATGAGATTTCTTAAGCATTCCATAGCATTTGTATTAAATTATGAGATTTCTTAAGCAT
The DNA here is from genome assembly GCA_036785275.1 of Cancer borealis. Taxonomy (NCBI): domain Eukaryota; kingdom Metazoa; phylum Arthropoda; class Malacostraca; order Decapoda; family Cancridae; genus Cancer; species Cancer borealis. The sequence goes on from JAXIVD010002454.1 coordinate 57,060, forward strand.
TCAATAGCATTTGTATCATACAAGTAATACATGAAAATGTGAAAACAATTCAATTGACAGGTTTCAACAACAAATTCTGGAAAAAGTCTTACAAAAAAAAAAAAAAAAAATAAATAAAATAAAGTGATGAGAAAGTAAATCTGAAATTCTAGACTGGCATGTATAAAAATTCAGGTTTCATTATAATGCTATAGTTGATTATTACAATTATTACAATGTACTTTGAATCCATTGTAGAACTTTACATGACATCACATGTGCCACATAAATAATCCACACTAAACTGTGCTTGCTGCAGAGTGCAGACCCTAGGGTGAATTTCTGAGACGCCATTTGGACCAGTCTAGACCCATCTAACATTTATAAGGCTGCATCTCGGTTTCCCAAAACCTCTTTAGACCAGTTCCATCTCATCTATGGCTTCAATGGTCGGGGGTGAAG
>JAXIVD010002455.1:0-37500 GCA_036785275.1 Cancer borealis
TGTGTGTGTGTGTGTGTGTGTGTGTGTCGTGTGTGTGTGTGGTGTGTGTGTGTTGTGTGTGTGTTTGTGGTGGGGGGGGAAAGGATTTGCACACAGACCTGGAACGACAGAGGATGAAGTTAATGTCTTTGCAAATTAAATCTAGCTGAAGCATACTGACATAAGGAGGAGGAGGTGGAGGAGAGGAAGGAGGAAGGAGGAAGAGGAAGAGGAAGAGGAAGAGGAAGAGGAAGAGGAAGAAGAGGAGAGGAGGAGGAGGGAGGAGGAGGAGAGAGGAGGAGGAGGGAGGAGAGGTCAATAAACTATCAGGAATGGGACGGTTGGCCAGAATGGTGACGGTTGACTAGATTATAGATGCAGAATCTATTTTTTTTTTCATCGCATTCTCTATTCCCTCCCCCTCCCTTTTTTTTTTTTTTTTTTGGCTATTGTACTGAGGCGATGTAACCTACACACACACACACAACACACACACACAACACACACACACACACACACCACAACACACACACTACACACAACACACACAGGGTGGACAAAGTATTTTTTTTTGTTCTTGTTTTTTACTATTATTACTGAAAGAAAGAGAGGAAGTGGGCGGGCAAGTTAGTCAAGTGTTCGTTTTTGGAGTTACTGATCCAGATAGTGTAGTGTGTGAGTGTCCTCTCTCTTCTCACTCTCTCTCTCTCTCTCTATCTCTCTCTCCTCTCTCCTCTTCTCTCTCTCTCTCTCTCTCTCCTCTCTCTCCTCTCTCTCTCTCTCCTCTCCTCTCCAACAACAGCAACAACAATAATTCATAAGATAGCCAACACGCAAGAGATTTCAATGTTTACAATTTCAACGTGTGAATAAACATCATATTTGTTTATACTTTTTACCTCTTTACCTGCAAATGCCTGTGCTTTGGGGAGGAAAGGGGAAAAGCCTCTGTCTGGCGGTAGGGTAATTGACGAATAACCCAACACACACACACCACGCCTCACACCCTCACCACAACTCAAAATTGCAGGTGTCATGGCACAGTCTATAATCTTCACACACCACCACAAAACAAAATACGTATGATTGAGAGAGAGAGAGAGAGAGAAGAGAAGAGAGAGAGAGAGAGAGAGAGAGAGAGAGAGAGAAGAGAGAGAGAGAAGAGAGAGAGAGAGAGGTAGAGAGAGAGAGAGAGAGAGAGGAGTGAGAGAGAGAGAGAAAAAAAAAAAAAAAGTTATTAGAATCCTACTTACGATTCTCAATTTTTTTTTCCAATAGAGCTCGAGGAAGGAGGAGGCCAAGACGATGGGGCCGCTTCAGGTGGTGGCCGTGGTGGTGGTGGTGGCGGCGTTGGTGCGGAAGGTGGAAGGCCAGAGTGGAATGAGGAGTGGAGGCGAGGATATAAGCCCGTGCCCTTCAAACTTGTGCCGCCGCCCCACATCGCAGACAGGAGCCACCGTCCCGAGTTTCACCACACCCTCTATAGCTACAGGTTGTGTGGACCAACTGAGAGTTAAATGGTATCCTGGGCCATTATACCTCAGGCAAAAATGGACCGTGTTGCCCCAAGGGCAATCAAAATGTAAACAATAACCTCAACCGAATATTGTAGGAGCAGATAAATGTTTCAGTGGTCAGTCGCAGTCACAGAGCCACTCCTAAGAATCATGCAATAGTACATGAAATTATAAGTCACAGTATTACTATAAACACAATTTTATCAGACCATCACCAATAGATCAGCTGGTGATGAAATATTCTGGGGCGTTTCACACAAAAACAAATGATCATATGATGGCGTCTAAGCATGCCCGGGTGTTACAGCTGACTGAACTGAAGAGCCGATAAATATGTAGGACATATGATTGCCAATAGATGGCAGCAGCTAAAAACAGAAAACAGGGGTGGTCCATATTACGCACTTGCGCCATTTTAACTTAACATCATTGCATACACATAATATCATTCTATCTTACCAGAATGACTCCAGCGGAAATGCACCTTCGGAATCGAGGCCCAGACCCCGTGCCAGCCCTGCCGCAGCCCGTCCGCTACGCCTTGCCTCAGCCCATTGTGCCAGGCTTCAGTAGGAGTGCCATTGAAGCTCACCCACACAGCCCTAACACCCTCTTCTCCATGTACTCCTCTGCTGTAAGTAAGGGAGGGTTAGTTAGTTAGTTAGTTAGAGAGAGAGAGAGAGAGAGAGAGAGAGAGAGAGAGAGAGAGAGAGAGAGGAACACACTAATCCCAACAAACCTAATACCTTTCCTATCGTAACCCAACCCTACTACCCCAATAGTGCCATATGGCCTTTGTTGCCTGGCACATTCCCCCCCCCCCCACATTACAATTTACAATTTCCTATCGTAACAGTTCGCAGAGGAGGACGTGGATTACTACACGCCCTTAATCAAGTTCCAGCGAGGGGCAGTGGAGCACGTGCCGGTGGAGGCCTTGCAGTACATGGCAGAGATACAAGAGGAGGAGGAAGAAGGTGAGGACGTGCCATTCTCCAGGAGTGCAGTGGAGTCGTACCCTCGCTTCCCTAAACCGTACAGTGGGGGCGTACAAGATGAGGTACGTACATGAAGTCCTTCTTCTTGGGAATTTGATGGGGCCGTGCAGGGAGTGGTGCCACAGCCTCGAGTACCCCAAAAGTGCAGGTTGCAGATGAGTGAGTGGATTAGATCCTGTTGAGTTGACCTGTCCTTTGGAGGAAGGTCCTGGTGTGTTTAAGTACTTTGAAAGCCAGGCCAGGGTCTTGAGAGCCATCTAAGAGGTCAGTTACTGTTGGTCTGTGATGGTGGAGAGACGATAGTGATTGGAGGAGTGCCATGCGGTGGGAGTGGTGATGATGACAGTGTAGTACCTAGGTGGTGTTCTGGGGTGTCAGGTTGTGTAGGGCACCATGAGCAGTATACGTGAAGTCCTCCATACTGGATGTAAATGAGTGTTTTCGTTCTTATTTTTGTCTTTTTCTTCTCTATCTCACTGTTCTGTTTAATAAGGTTTTCAAACTTTCCGTGTTAAGTAATTTGGTTACATTTATATATTTTAATTTTTTCTTCTGGCTCTCCCACCCATCTTCACTACCTCAATTCATCTTACATTCTTACTTTTACTTACCTATCCTCTTATTATCCAACCTTATATCACTTTATCTTCTGTTCTTCCTCCTATACCTAAGTTCCTCCCTCATGTCCTCGCTCCTTCAGATTATGGATGCGGTGGTGGTGGAGGCCAATGAAGCTCTTGGTGAGAAGTATGGCTGGGCGGGATATCGAGCCTCTGTGGAGTCACCCCCAATCTGGACTCAAGCACAAGACCCTGAAGAGGCGAATCCTCTTCCTGTGCAGGTGTGTGTGTGTGTGTGTGTGTGTGTGTGTGTGTATTCACTGTCACAGTCTGCTGCTGGTCTCTCTCAAGACAGCCAGCCGTACCCTTATGGAAAGAGCTCAGAGCTCATAGTGACCAATCTTTGGGTTGGACCGAGACCACTCACACACAACACACCGGGACAACGAGGTCACAACCCCTCGACTTACATCCCGTACCTGCTCACTGCTAGGTGAAGAGGCTACACGTGAAAGGAGATTCGCCCAAATAATCTCCGTCTGCCTAGGGGATCGAACCCTGGCCCTTCGGTTGCCCCTCGGTGTGTGTGTGTGTGTGTGTGTATTTCCACAAACTTCCGTCGTCACGTACTTATGTATTTATGTATGTGATTCGTACATTTTTCCTTTTGTTTCTGCAGCTAAATAGTCGTCCCTTCGGTATGTGGTCCGAGGAGCTTCTGGGTCTTGGTTCAGAGAAGGAGGACGAGTCTGGTACAGGAACCCAATACACACCAGAACACAGCGACTTGAATTCAATAGCAGGCGGGGACTATTTGCAGTACCAAGCCGCCATCAGGAGGCAGAACGGAGGTGATATATATATATATATATATATATATATATATATATATATATATATATATATATATATATATATATATTGAGAGAGAGAGAGAGAGAGAGAGAGAGAGAGAGAGAGAGAGAGAGAGAGAGAAAAAAAAAAAAAAGTTTCACTGATGTGTTTTGCTATATTTCATGCATCAGTCTACTCCATGATACATTTCAAAACAACAAATCTATATACTTGAAACCATTGATTAACACAATACTTCTTTTAACTCACTTATACATGGAGGAAGAGCATTAAGTTAGGTTAAGAGAGGAAGAGAATGCATTAATACCATTCTCCATTTGTCTCTCCAACGCAGATTACAAGCTTTTGTGTTACTACGGCGGCTGGGCAGTGTACAGGGAACCTCCATTTGATTTTGGGATTAAGAACATTGATCCCTTTGCCTGCACCCATCTCATCTACTCCTTCGCTGGTCTCAAGGATGGAGAACTGACAATAACCTCCTTGGATCCCGAATTGGATATCGTAAAAGGTAAAAGAGAGGCAGAAAACTAGCAAAGAAGTAGTAGTTGTAATGGTAGTGATTGTTGTAGTAGTAGTATAGTAGAGAAGGAGAAAGAAGACGAAGAAGAGGAGAATTTAAGGAAGGATGAAGAGGAGGAGAAGGAAGGGGAGTTAACACGGAGCCTACACTGCATTCACTAACTATCAATATCTGCTTTCAGGGGCGTACAAGGCAGCGGTAGGATTAAAGCAGCAGAATCCTAATCTTAAAGTACTGATTGCCATTGGTGGATGGAATGAAGGTGGCAAGAAATACTCTACAATGGCAGCCACCCCGACGAGCCGCAAAAAGTTCATTAAGTCGGTCGTCGATTTCCTAACGCTATACCACTTTGATGGCCTCGACCTCGACTGGGAGTATCCAGGTATGTATGGAGGCAGGGAAGTGATGGATAGCTGAACACACATGAGGAAGAGGGACAATATACCAGCATACTAACACAAACATTTCAGGTGCCAGTGATCGAGGCGGTTCATGGAGTGATAAAGATAATTTCGCTGACCTTGTAGACGAGCTCCACGTTGCCTTCATGAATGATAGTTGGCTGCTCACCGCTGCAGTATCACCAGCTGGGTGAGTCCATGAATATATTAATTTTTGTTTATTAGAAGACTATAACAATATGATGAAAGTGTTGAATGCCTTTTTATTGCAATTCATCCGCCTTATGTTCCAAGTCTCTTACATGGAGATATCAATTTCACGTTGGAAGGGAAGTTAGTTAACAAATTTCCCACCAATCTTTAAACACAAATTTCGTAGGGCTTTCTTGACAACATATACTTTTCTATATTATCCTTTCATTCAGCAATCTAATACCGTAGTGATAGCTTTCTTATAATTTATTCTTTGCTTAGGTTCCGATTATCAGCTGGTTACGACATTCCAAGAATCTCCCAAAAACTGGACTTCATCAACATAATGACCTATGATTTGCGTGGTCCCTGGGATAAGAAGGCTGATCACCACGCCCCCATTAAGACCAAACCCTCTGACGCTTGGTCCTTCCGTGAACTGAACACCAAAGACGGCATTGAAAAGTGGATAAAGAAGGGAGCCCCAAGGGAGAAACTAATCATGGGTATACCTTTCTATGGGAGAACCTTTACCTTATCTAATCCCATGAACACAAAGCCAGGGTCTACGGTGAGCATACAGTTCTTTGTGCATGTATTACACACATATTTATTATTATCATTATTATTATTGTTGTTGTAGCTGGTGTTATATATTCACTAACTTTTCTTCATGTTACGCAAAAGGCTACATCTGGCGGTACTGAGGGAGCCTATACAAAAGAGCGTGGCTTCTTGGCCTACTACGAGGTGTGCAAGAGAGCAATGAGTGGCCAATGGAAGATGAATACAGACAGTGTTGGTAGCCCTTACATGACCAACGGCAACCAGTGGATTGGATGGGATGACGTTCAATACATTAACCTGAAGGCAAGGCTAACAAACACCCACCAACTCTTTCACATGAATTAATCCATTTTCAACTCAAAAGTTCATCATTCATTTAATGCAATAAGAAATATCCTTATTTTGAACGTTGAAAAAATATTGCCCATCTACGTACTTTTGCTTCTGTAACTCTTCTAGAATTATTACCTAACTTTTTTTTTTTATTCAAGGCTTGGAAACATAATTATGTATGTGTGTGGGGAAGGAATTACAATCAATTATTATCCTTACTCTATAACAATGCATAACAATGCATTTACTCTGATAACCTTTTTGACTTATTAGTTGAAGAGATATTCTATGAGTGGCCACAAGTTATGGTAGTCATATTTACCCTACAATATCTGATTATTCTTTTCTCTCCTCTAATTATATCTCACCTGTGTGTTTTCCCGTTGATCTTAGATGGACATGGTGAAGAGTATGAACTTGGGAGGAGCCATGGTGTGGGCAATTGACCTTGATGATAATATAGGTGTTTGTGGCCCCAAGTGGCCTTTACTCTCTGCTATGCGTCGTGGTCTGGGTCTTCAAAGTATTCCTGCTGCTACCTTAAGTCCAAACCAACCAGGAGCACCAGCCTCTACACGTCCTACCACCACCATATCTACCACCACCACAACTACTGCAGCACCAGTGATAACGCAGTCACCCACTAGTATGATTTACCTTAGTGTTTAGAATGTGTATTGTTTTTGCTGCTTTGTTTTAATCCCGTCTTGCCCCAGCAGGAGTTTTTTCGGTTCCCTTATGTCCTCCCTTAACTAACAACCCTCCCACCTGTCATCATTTTATCTCGTCATATTCTAACTTGTTCATCTCCTCCTCCTTATCCTCCTCCTCTCCTCTTCTTTTAGAGCTCCACCTGAGCCAATGTATATATTATGTAGCACCTTTTAGCGATACAGAATCAAGGGTTATGTCTGCTCACTCTAATATTAACACATCCTATCACATCAATTCATTGTTAATTTTGTCATTTTTTCATAGTCGTCATAATTCTTATATCCATCTATACAGAAATCTACACTTGATCCAATACCCCACAATTGGTTTGCAGAAGAGGTGGTATACACGCAACAAAAATAAACACACGCACACACACATACACACTGCAGCTACACATGCTAACAAGACCTCCACCTTCATTGCTTCCTATCAGCAGCCACCACCACTACCACAACCACCACCACCACCACCACCACTTCCTCCTCCACCCCAGTGATCACAGAGTCATACCAGGAAGTTCATAACTACACACAAGATGCCACTCCAGCTCCACCTTCCCTCACTCCTACCACATCCACTCCAGCACCTTCCTACAAGTGCCCAGGTAAGGTGTACTTCAATGATTTCATCCCAATTTTGAACTTTGGTCATGTAAGAAGAGTGAATGAGTGAGTGGTTGTGCCTGCCTCTCTTTCTGTTATATCTTTTGTAAGGTGAGGCGACAAAATTCCGCTGTAAACTCCAAGTGTAGTCTGACCTTACTGATGTATAGAAGTAACATTATACTTTCATTATTGAACGAAAAAATTTTGTTAATGAAGCCCAGCATTGTATTAGGTCTTCTATTTTCTCTCTCCTTGCTTTCAGGTCCTGGATACTACCGGTCCGAGAGTGACTGTTCTACTTATTACATCTGTGATCAATCTCTAACGGCCCATAAGTTTGTTTGTCCGGCTGGTCTTGTCTTTGACCTTATCCGACGCCTCTGCAACTGGCCAAGACACGTCATATGTGGGGAGGGTTCTTCTCCTCACAGTAAGTGTGGTGGTCTCAGGCTGTTATCATGCATATGTGTAACCATTCTTAAATCTGTCATGTAATTAGGTTTTCTATATTCAACATTTTGATTCTATTACCTCATATAGCTATGTGTGAGTGTATATATGTGTCTATGTGTATGTGTGTGTGTGTGTGTGTGTGTGTGTTTAAACTGTGTGAAGTGGGTGACAGACAAGACTACCTGACAGGAAAATTGAGGTGCTTAAGTGACGGCCTCTACAGTGACCCCTCGGACTGTCACATGTTTGTATGGTGTCGTGATGGTACTGCTCAGAAAATATCCTGCCAGCACGGGATGCACTTCAACCCGAGGACAGGTAAATGCACCACGCAGGATCACAGAAAAACCTGCATACACAAAGGGCTGATAGATTGGCGGATAGATGGCTTAAATCCAAGTGCTTCCATGCTTTTTTTGAATTATTTTGCTGCTGTTACTGTTGCTACTGCTGCTCACAAGACACCAATGCTACACTGAACTAAAGGATGTTCCAAGAAATATACTCTGAAAATCATATATATGCTTACCTGAAAGTGCAACCAAATAAACATAGTGGTGTCAAGGGTGTTTGTTGATTTGATTGCTATGTTTCCCGGCCAGAACACCGCTTACCTTACCCATTACAATTAATTAATGCTGACAAAGGAATGACATTTAGGGGAATAATCTGGCTTAATGGTGACACTCAACAAACAGGAGCATCGTGGTACTTTGCATTTAGGGAAGAATCTTTACATTTACTTTGCATTTAGGGAAGAATCTTTACATTTACTTTGCATTTAGGGAAGAATCTTTACATTTACTTTGCATTTAGGGAAGAATCTTTACATTTACTTTGCATTTAGGGAAGAATCTTTACATTTACTTTACATTTAGGGAAGAATCTTTACATTCACTTTACATTTAGGGAAGAATCTACATTTACTTTACATTCAGAGAAGAATCTTTACATTTACTTTGCATTTAGGGAAGAATCTTTACATTTACTTTACATTTAGGGAAGAATCTTTACATTCACTTTACATTTAGGGAAGAATCTTTACATTTACTTTACATTTAGGGAATAATCTGCTTTAATGGTGCCACTCAACACACAGGAAGGTTTAGACTCAAAACAAAATGTGACACAAGATGCTTAATTCACTGCTTTGGATGCATTACAAAATTTCATACTGTATTCATATTCACATAACTTGTCTTTATCATTGTGTTTCAAATGTTGTTCATCATATTTTTTCATCCACAAGAATGCGTTTTGATTGCAATAGTAAAGTAGTGGTAATTGAAGTATGGAAACAAACAGGTGTCTAATATTATACAAGAAAGGAAGGGTAATATAAGGGAAGTTTTGTCCTATCTTGTCAAGTAGTTCATGTTGGAATTGAACCACTTCAAATATAATCAATTTTTTCACAACTGTTTTCCATGTACATAGCACAAGAAAATTCCTAGCCATGATTTTTTTTACCTACAATATGCGTAAATTTTTTCACATAGCTGGTAGGATTTTTTTTTTTTTTACTGCACTAACTTTTCCTCACCTGCCTCTGTCCCACGCCAGGTGTGTGTACGATGGACGGCCAGAAGCACTGTTTCCCTGGCGAGAGTCTCAGAGTCAACACAGAACAAGCCATCACTAACCCACAGCCTATAACCAAGATGGCAAGTAAGTATGAATAATATATAATAATGAAAGTACAAGTTTGCTCCACCAGATAAAATACAAGTGTGGTGTTGTAATTCAATGTTTGTAAAGTTTAGGTGAAACCTATAACTAGCTTTGTGTATTTTCCAATGAAGAAGCATTGAATTGTATGTTGAATTGATTTAGCATAACATAACATAACATTGAACTAGAAAGGAATTCAGTAGAACACAAGTACAGTACCTCAGCCACCACTACTAACATAAGTGAATTTTCCTGAACTTCACCTGTGGAATTAACTTTAAAAAAAAACACATACAGCGGAGTCTCGTATAACGCATTTGGATCTAATGAATTCGCATCTAACGACCCTTTTGAAGTTCTACCCCACCTCCAATCTAATGATCCAAAATTCAGATCTAACGGCAATTATTCCGGGCACCCGGGATCGAATTTAAAACTTCCCGCTGATCGCTGAATTTTTACCGCACCCCGGCATCGCTCCCTCCCTCCCTTCCCAACCCCCTCCCTCCCTTATCATCACTTTCAGCGAGAGAGAGAGAGAGAGAGAGAGAGAGAGAGAGAGAGAGAGAGAGAGAGAGAGAGAGAGAGAGAGAGAGAGAGAGATATTAGTATCTATAAACATTTTCCTTCCTTCCTATATATATATATATAAATAAATCAATAAATCAATAATTAAAATAGAATGTTTATATAGTGTTTAATATTATAGTGATGATAAAATTGAGTCTATATTCGTGTTCTTTATCCTTGAAAACCTATATAAATAAATTTTCATGAGATTCTGAGATGTCAAAATTTTCATGAAATTTTTTTTTTAACAAATCACGTTTTGTTAAATAACTCAAAAACTATGACGTTTACGTAAAAGACTTATGGAATGGTAAATAAAGAGCAAGAGACGCCCGTTCTTTTGAGCTATAGTAGAATGAAATTGGTATATTAGTAACTGAGAAAATAATATATTAGATTTTTTGAAAACATTTCAACAAAACTTAAATTTCCTACTAAACTATAAGGTATATTTTAAATCTGATTCAACCATTAGATAGACAATATCAAACTCAATATATGAACTTCTATACATTATTGCTGTACGACAAATATTTTCCGAGTAAAATGGCAAAAACACATTCAACCAAATTTACGCAAAAATTTTTTGGGCAAAAAAATTAAAAATCTACAATTAGTACAGAAACCTGAAAAATAACATAAATAACACACTCAACACACACACACATCCAAACACCAAGTTTCTATCCCTAAACACACACTCAAACATACCAAAAAACACACATACCTCCACAAAACATACTTTCTACCCCCAAACACACCTAAACACCCCTCTCATCTTACGCATTTGGATCTAGCGAATTCACATCTAACGAGCCTTTTGAAGTTCTACCCCACCTCAATCCAATTTGCTAAGAAAGAAAAAATTTAAACAAATATAGGTTACTTTTTGAGAGAAAAAAAATTCCAGCAACACTGGTCACTTTGATCAGTCCCGTACCATATTTCAACCGTGTATTTCACATGTAGTCACTCTCTCTATCTTATCTCTTCAGGTGGATATAAGGTGGTCTGCTATTTCACCAACTGGGCGCATTACCGTCCTGAGCCCTACACGTATGCCCCTGAGAGTGTGGACCCATCACTATGTACCCACCTGGTGTATGCCTACGCCTCACTCGACACCACTGACCTGGTCATACGCTCCCTTGACCCTTTCCTCGACTTTGAATACGGTAAGTGTTAATGGATGTAGATTGAGTGGTTGATCTTATTGGGAATTGTTGAGCGAATATAAGTTATGACGAGAGATAGATACATAGATTAATTAAGAGAGAAGAAAAAATAGAGAAAGAGAAGGAAATAGAAAGAGTTTGTGTCTAGGTAGTAAGAGTAAAACTATCTTTTCCTTTCCATCAGACTTCTACAAACGTGTCTTGAACCTGAGGAACCAAGCGCCCGGCCTCAAGGTCATGCTTGGACTTGGTGGTTGGGTTGACTCCGCCGGTGATAAATATTCACGTCTAGTCAATAACCCAAAAGCCAGAGCAAGGTGAGCTACGTTTGGTTGTCTAAATAACATCAGATTGTTCAAAACACTGAGAAACAGGTCACAGCTAAACTACAACACACACACACACACACATACATACATACATGAGGTCTCAACCTTACCTGTCACCACACCTTCTACCTCCTTGTCGTCTCCTCCCTTGAAGGTTCGTGCAACACACCACTGACGTCCTCACAGCTTATGGCTTTGATGGCCTTGACTTTGGGTGGATGTTCCCGAGGTGTTGGAAGATGAGGTGCTCCAACGGGCCAGCCTCAGATGTGCAAGGCTTCACCAGTCTCATGCAGGTACTTACAAGCTCACTCAAGAATTAGTTGAACAATATAGAAATAGCACAGTGGTAGTATCATAATTATTCTAATTGGTTTGATGCACTGTAAGGCATAAACATTGTGAGGATCTGGAACGTGCTAGCCTTATATATACAAATTTATATAAGGATATCACGTCCTGGGATTGTTTATACTTCATATTTCATAGGAATTCATGGTTTATTCAAATTAATTATCTTCTAATCATCATGGTTTATTCAAATTAATTATCTTCTAATCAGTCTCAATGAATTATCACACACAGGAATTGAGTGCGTCCTTTAGAGCGCGTGGGCTGCTCCTCTCTGCAGCTGTCTCTTCCTTCAAAAAGATCATAGAGATGTCCTATGATGTAGCCGCACTGTCCTCCACCCTCGACTTCATCAATGTTATGACCTATGACTTCCACGGTGCTTGGGAGAGGAAGACTGGACACGTGGCGCCCCTCACATTCAGAAACGGAGACTTGTAAGTTCTTAGCCACTAGGACATGAGGTTATTTTTATGTTTGTTGCTACAGTATGCAATAAACAGTAAAAAGAAGACTCATGGAAAGGTTAGGTTACGTAGAGGGATCAGAGAGAAGACAATATAAGTAGGGACGGTAATGTGAAATATCCATACATGCCTTCCTACCTTTCTTCCTTTCCAATCTTCCTATCTTTCTTTCTTTCTTTCTTTCTTTCCTTCCTTCCTTCCTTCCTTCCTTCCTTCCTTCCTTCCTTCCTTCCTACCTACCTACCTTCCTTTCCTTCCTCTTCCTTCCTTCCTACCTTTCTTCCTTTCCTTCCTATCCATACATACCCTCAGAATAAGGTGAACGACTGGCATCAGGTTGTAAAGAGTATTGAAGTATAAGTAAATTGATGTATTTTTCCCCCAATATTCTCACCAGGACAAGTGTTTAATTGAGTTAGTTAAATTTCCATTCTCCTTTAGGTATGCAAGTCAGAACTCAGACTTCGCCCTCAAGCTGTGGGTTAAAAAAGGTGCTGATCCAAGGAAGCTGGTGATGGGTATTCCCTTCTATGGACAAACCTTCACCTTGGCTATTCCTTCCCAGAGTGGCCTTAACGCACCTGTTATAGAAGGTGGTGAGCCAGGCCCGGCCACACTCCAGCGGGGAATGATGGCGTACTTTGAAATCTGTCAGGCAGGTAAGATGGTTTGATTAGTTCACCCCATTTTCTATGTTAGTCTTTAGAGATAAACCCAAGAAAACGGAGAAGTCGAGAAATTTAGGTTTGTGCCGGAAACTGTTTAGAGACTGTATAGAACAAGGCGACACATAGAGCATGTAACGAGCCTTCCAAAATGATGATAATGTTAATGATATCACCTGTCGCTACCCTCCGCCCTCTCAAACACAAACCACATAACTACATCTCTCTTCCCTTACAGTCCGCACACGAGGTTGGACGAAGGTAGTAGATTCCACCCGTGCTATTGGTCCTTACGCTCACAAGGGCAACCAATGGTACAGCTACGACGACCCGGCCTCAGTAGCTAACAAGGCTAACTACATCAAGAGCTCGGGTTATGGCGGGGCGATGATATGGGATTTGAGTTTTGATGACATGATGAATACGTGTTGTAAAGAACCCATGCCGCTGTTACGCTCCATCAATCGTGTTCTGCGGAGTGTGCCGTATCCAGAGCCAAGGCCAGGTGGAGGTGATTGTTCTGCACCCTCTAAGCCACCCACACCGTCTCCACCCAAGAGAACCACTACCTATGCTTCAGGTTAGTGATGCTTCCCTGTTCCGTCTCTGTTACGTACATGTACCAAACCAACAGACCCATTACTCCCCGCCAGATCACATTCACTGCCACCCACAAGAAAGACTTTTTTTTATTAGTTGTTTTCCGCACACTGCAACAGGTGAGACCCAAGAAACTGAAAATATCATTAAAACAAATCCAAATGAATGATAACCAAAAAGAAACAAAAAACCCCCCACTATACTCACCTTTTGCCCATAGTGAAACAAGCAGCAAAACAAACTGAATGAGAGACAAGGAGTGCCACAAAACAACAAATATTGAGATGGAGTCACAACAACTGAACCAATAAGTAATACCATGACAGAAAATAAACATTAAAACAAACAAATTAATGAACTACCACATCAAGGCAAATACTACTATACATCAGAACATTAAGTGACAAAAAATGTATATATAAAAATCAGAAGCCATGCAACAAACGAGCCACTTCTTCAACATATGACAGCACATCAAGTGATGGAAATATATCAAAACAAACATAGTCTATTAATGCACAAGATGAGTTGCATGTTTATGAAAATTACAATATACAGAATCACAAGGACAACAAAATAACTGTTCATGATATACTGATACGTACTTGAAACACATCACAAACAAAGCCATTGAATAACAAAATAGGGGAAATAACACATAAAAAAAAATTTTGAATTATATATGATGTGATATATTCAAAGAGAAACAGATCTAATAAAGCAAATATTAAGATAAAGAAAGTGATAACCAAAACCAATGAATCAGTGTCATAATATGAAATAACATAAGAGAGGAAGTTTATCTATAAAGTAACAAAATCATGAAATTACAGAAGAAAAGTTGGCAAAGAAAAACATTTTGAACTTTGTCTGTGAAGCAAAAGCCACAAAAAGTAGTCAAAGTCTAATTTCCATAGTGTTATAAACCTTCTAAAGTGTGCACTGTTGTTCCCTCGTCTTGTTCCTGTGTGGTGATGTGATGGACGACAATGCAAACACAGGCACTGGCAGTAAGTGGTTTTGTTTGCATCAAGGAATGGCATTGCAATGTTATCTGAGCCTACTTGGAGCACAGATGTCACTAATGCTTGCTGTGTTACCCTATTGTGTGAGAGAGAGAGAGAGAGAGAGAGAGAGAGAGAGAGAGAGAGAGAGAGAGAGAGAGAGAGAGAGAGAGAGAGAGAGAGAGAGAGAGAGAGAGAGAGAGAGAGAGAGAGAGAGAGAGAGAGAGCAGCTGAATGAATGCTAATTTGTATATGCCCATTATATATCTTTAAGTGAAGTTACATCTAATGCCAAGTTGGGAATACATTGTACATGTACTTATATATGGTAACAAGAACATGGGTTGGTGGTGCTCACAAAACTATGTACTGTACGCAAACAGCCTCGTTGACATAGGGAGTTAAGGTGAGCTGTGAAAGAGCTTGTCAGGATATGGTTAATAAGCTTTTACTCGCTCCATTTGTTGCTGTATATTCATCGTTTATTTTCAAGCTATCAAAATTAACAGTGGTGATGTTTTTTTTTTTTTTTTTTAGTTTTTTTTTTTTTTGTGTGTGTGTAAATGTTATGCTATGTCAATGTCACTGATTTGTTCTATGTGTAATTTTCTTTATTCATCCCAACCTCACATTGTAGGATTAAGTTTTGTTGTGGTTTGCTATGCTAGGAGTGTCATGAAATGTAAGGTGACAAAATGGTAACAAAAAAATAATATGCATTTGAGTGAAATATTACTGTGTTGTGTAAATGGATAATTCCACATCTCCGTTCCATGTACTAATAATTTTCCTCTGTACTGCCACACACAGCTAGCGGGACCAAGGTTACAGAATCACACTATGGAGAGTTCAATCTATCTACTGGAGCCACACCACCCCTATCTTCTTGGATGACTACCTGGGGGACATCCACACGCAAAACCACCACAGACCTCCCTTCACAACATGAAGAGACCAAGACCACCACACAGAAAACCACTTCTTCTTGGTGGTGGAAGCCTTCTACCACAACTACTACTACCACAAAGAGACCTGAAACTACTACAACACGAATAAGTACAACAAGACGACCAGATCCCACTGTCACTATAGAAAGCATCAGACCCCCTACTAGTGGGCCACACGCTGGGGACCCATGTCAGGGGTCAGCCTTCTTTAACTCACCAGGCAAATGTTCCAAGTACTTAAGGTAAGTGAGTCTATCTCCTAACACCAAATAGAAGAAAATGTTTTATGTAGAATGTGAATGTTAAAACTAGTGAACTAAACAGAACATTTCCAGGAAAGAGAAGAATTAACACTCCAGGAGATAAACTCGTATGGATTTATACTTTAGTCGTCCTTACCTTTCCAGCAAATTAAGGGAAAGGTAGAGGAGTTTCAGAATTGACTTGTTTCATCCTTACTTCAACAGGTGCAACAATGGAGAGTTAGTGGAGGAAAGTTGCATTCCTGGGCTACATTGGAACCAGAAGAAGGGTGTTTGTGACTGGCCGAGGTCAGTAAACTGCAAGCCAGGTACGTACATGTGCATGAGATGGGAAAAAGTGTATGCATGCTCAAAACATTTAAGTGCATAAGTTTATTTTATTGAATTACACAAATAAACAGATGGATACCAAGATCACCCAGACTCTAGGCTCAAAACTAACGGGTCTATCCTTAACTTAGAGTGTGAAATAGTTGAAAGAGAATACAGCAGAAGAATTGCAGTTAAAAATACACACATTCAGAGAGAGAGAGAGAGAGACATATGTTTCTTCAGTACACTTGCGTATGATACATGTGTTTTACAGGAAATCTGAAGTGTGACGAGAGAAGCAAAGAAAAGAGATTAGTATGTTTTTTATTTGCAGGTCAAGCTCCCGGTAGGCCCTCTTCCCGCCCCACCAGACCCCCTTCCCGTCCCATGCGGCCTTCCTCCGCCCCCACCACTGTCCGCAGCACCACAGAGGAACTGGAGCCTCCATCCATCTCTACCACCACTCAGCGAACCACCACTCAACAAACCACCACTCAGCGAACCACTCCAACCTGGTGGTGGACTCCTGCCCCCTCCACACCACGTGCCACTACCAAACCTTGGTGGATTGCAAGCACCACCACCACTACCACTACCGTCACCACCCCTACCACACCTGAACGCCCTCCTCCTCCTCCTGATGTAGTTGATGTTCCTACTCCTCCAGCAGCTGGGCCATGCAAAGAGGGAGAGAAGAGGTCTGTGTTTGGAGACTGCACTAGGTTCCAGAACTGTATCCATGGCAAGCTTACTGTACTTCCTTGCCCGATAGGTTTGCACTGGAATGACAAAAAGAAGATCTGTGACTGGCCTGAGACAGCAAAGTGTTCAGGTAAGTAGATAAAACATGGTATTTTTAATTTATTAGCGATATGGTTGAGGCTGTTTGAGGTCAGTGTTTTAATCAATACAACTCTTTGGATATTCTCAATATTTTCTGTAAACACAAAGATATACGTATAGACATACTTAAATTACATGATAGATCCAATTCCCTTGTCCAGAAACTAAAAGTATATTGTATATAAGATTTAAAACTCCCATCAGTAGTTAAACGTATAATACTAATATTGTAATGTAACATTAGTAATTCCTTAATTATTACTAGATTAATGCATTGCCAAAATGTTGTCCAAACTCATTTGCATGCATATGTAGTTAGTGGTATGTAGATGGTAAGGTATTAGGGAAATATCTAAATCATTATTTTGCAATTACATGTAGTTTAGTATATAGATAAATAAATAAATTGATTGATTGAATAAATAAATAAATAAATAAATTTATATATATATATATATATATATATATATATATATATATATATATATATATATATATATCTGTGTGTATATATATATATATATATATATATATATATATATATATATATATATATATATATATATATCTGTGTGTGTATATATATATATATATATATATATATATATATATATATATATATATATATATATATATATATATATATATATATATTATATATTTTGTGTGCACGTGTGTGTCTGTGTGTGTGTGTGTGTGTGTGTGTGTGTGTGTGTGTGTGTGTGTGTGTGTGTGTGTGTGTGTGTGCGCACTGGACAGACTGAACACTGTAATCGTTGTCATGTTTATTCACCAACATTTTAAGAATGAAAATTATATCTGTCTGGTGAAAGGAAAGGACTATGATCAGTACAACAATATTTGTAGTAAAAAAACTCACTCTAATAGTATCAGCGTCAATTACATTTTTTAGTTTTCAATATAGACGTGTGAATCCCTGAGACAAGACTGCTTCACCAGCGTCTCAGACACATGCCTAACACACACATACTGATGGAAGGCACAACAAAACATGACCACCTCACACACTCTAGGCATTGGTCTGTTTGTGAAGGATCAAGTGTTTGTGCAGCCATTTCAGGTGTTTGTGGCACACCTACCAAAAGACATACTACGTAGTAATCAAACGACAAAATCTGCACATATATTTCTTATTCAATTTTGATTTACTAGAAAAGCTGACACATTAGAAACCACTGAACACGAGCGATACATATATTAAGTCTCCAACAAGAATTCGGTAACTTGGCCAAATCGTCCACTTTCTAATATTGATACATGTGAGAGTTGATCGAGGTGCTGCTTCTAAGGCCACAATATAGCATAGCATAGGCAGTCAGTTGCTGTAAAATAACTTTGTCATTATTTAAGTGACAGCACAGCACAATGATCTCACCCTCAGCCCATTTTGATATAACACTCGTGGACTTGAACATTATTTAGCACATGGATGAGGAAATTAAATGAAATTTTGGCACAGAGACCATAGTTTTGATCGAGAAATTACAGAATTCGCAATGATTATCAAGGGTTCGGTGTTAAGAATTGGGTGAATGGTTCCTCTCACTCACTTTTCCTCGGCTCTCTAGACTTCGTTCCGTCTCATGTACCTCCTTCACAATTTCCTTGCTATACTTCCCTGTTTCCCTCTGTTTCTTCTTTGTGTCCTTGGTTCCCCTCGTCAGTGCTATGGCCCCACAGGTCCTGTCACCCGCAACCCAGAAGGTCTCCACCATCGCCACTTGGCCCGGACACCTTGCAGCAATGAAGGCCAGACCTACCCAGGCCCCCAATGCACAGCCAGAGTACGCTGTTCCCAGGGATACTTTACCGTAGAGCTCTGTACTGGTGGGCTGGTGTGGGATGAGAATGTGAAGGCTTGCAAACTGCCTTCAGAAGTGCCAAAATGTTCTGATGTTATCCTCACTACTAAAGATGAAGGTAGACCCCCACCCACCCTCCCTCCCTCCCCCAACTCTGCCTCTCGACCCCTCCCTCCCTCCCTGCCCACCCCAACTTTGCTCTCTATTACCACAGCTGCCTTGCTTCATCTGCCTTCACTCGTGTGTCTGCGCTATGCACCTCACCTCCACTTTCTACTACTTTGTAATTATACACATTATACATCAGCGGCTAGATGCTTCCTCCTTCGCCTTCCTTATACTTGGCCACCATTGTTTGTGGTCAAATGTGTAAACTTGCCAAGCTTCAGTCGCATCAAAGACTGACTAAGCACAAAATTTTTTCTCTCTTTGCTTATCCTTCCTCATCCTCCTTTGCCTGGACTCCCATGGCCTCACAATGAGAAACAACCACTTGAGTGCAAGCTTTGGCCGCCACCAGCTTTGCTCTCACAGTCCCATGGGGCACCGCAACAAAACATGCGTCCATCATTTTGCTGGTGATGTTTCCGAAAGCAACACACTCAGCTTGCTTCATTGTTGCAGATCTGTTTATAAATATGTTTTGTGAGTAGCTGTGAAGCATATATATGAGAGATTGTGGAAGAGTGGAAGAAAGTGAGATTTGTAATGAATAATTGTATGCTACAAATGACCTACTTGATGTACAGTTACATGCAATAAGTGACAATAAGACCAAAGTTTGATATGTGCCTGAGGAGGGGAGGTGGAAGGGGTGGTGGTGGTGGTGGTTGTATTGTAGTGCCTTATAGTGTAAGATGAAGATGATGTAAGATGCCTTATGTGTCCACTCATTTTCAACCTGGGCTTAATAGTCATCTCTAACATGCATCACCAACATCATCATATATATATATATATATATATATATATATATATATATATATATATATATATATATATATATATATATATATATATATATACACATATATATGATTGTATATTATTACATACACATACACATATGTAACCATTTTGCTGTTCATATTGACTTATGTTCTTTTTGTTTCAGGTTTTTGAGTAGATAAACCTTGTTGGATGGTGTGTGGTGATGGTGATGGTGATGTGATGCTTTGTGTTTGTGTGCACATTGGTGTGTGTTTCCTGCCACCATGTTAACTAACTGTATTACACATGCACGCATCTCCTAATAACACAAAACAAAGCTTGTCTAAAAGTAGAAATAGTTGTAGGTGTGAAAAGTAAATGTTATTCAATTATTGACAGCATGACTTATATTGCTTCGCTCACTCAAATTTAACATTTATTTGTTATTTGCTGAAACCATCTGTAAGTATCTTAACTCTATTTTTGTTTTCATCTTTCTTTTTCAGCCTCTACCCTTCAGAAAAATTACCTGGTTTTAAGTTTTTAATTATTCAAATACAATTGGTTCTTAATTCAATCTCATCATTCAGACTATTTTGTACGCTAATGCCTATTTTTGTAAATTTAAACTAGTATGGTATGAATCCATATAATTTTTCTGATAATTGCCTCTCATCTGCCATATTACTTTCCTTTTCATCCATGCATTCCTCTGTTCCTCCATATATTTCTCCCTGGCTCCTCTTCTTTCCCCTTATCCAACCCTAAACTGTTACTCAGTGCTAGGTGGTGCAAGCAGCTCGACAACCATGAATACCGTCTGTGGGTTTCTTCTCCCCAGTCTTTCACTTCTTCTTTTACCTCTCTAACATTTTTTTTTTTTACCTCCAATAAAGAGGAGTGTCAGCCTGAGAAAGCCTTCACCTTGTTAATACAAGGATGGTGTGTGGGTTAGGTTCATATGCCTTCTCTTTTCAAGGACTGTCCTTGAATATATGCTGCTTTAGATCCATATTGTCTGCCTACCAGTGTGTGCAAATGATTGTGGCAATTGTATATAAATTGTATATTAGTATACAAATATTGCCAACAAATCAATCCAGACTGCTTCTTTGAATGTGTGTTCAAATTGAATTTGTTAGATGAATGTACAACATTTTTTAGTGTTAGCACGTCTTTGTGCTCTGACCTTACACCACACCACAAAGGTTGTGGCACCATCAATGTGTGTGTGTTGTGATGTCAGAGTAGTATTGTGCACTGTGTGGCGTGCAGTGCCATTAACATGTTCATGTTGATGGTGTGTGGTGGGAGTACATCAGTGGCCTGGTTATGGCACCACCCCAGTACCCAGTAGTGCTTCCACACACTCTGTCCGGGCCTCCACATGCTGTAGGAGGGACAGGGAACACCACCTTCTTTCATACCTTCACTCTTCACAACAACCCATCACTCCTTTATGATCCATGGTGAGGTATTAAGGCTTTCTGGTGTTAGAGTGGAGTGTGAGTATTTGAAGTGGGTCATGACAGCAGGTGTGTGACACGTACACACACACACACGCACGCACACACACACACACACACACACACACACACACACACACACACACACACACACACACACATACACACACACACACACACACACACACAGGAGGAGTCTCCTTGCATCCATGTGGTGGTCCAGGCTGGGCTCGGCCACACCCTAGTTCATCACTATTGGGGCTGTGTGTGGATGCAGTGGCCACTGAGGCGTCCTCCCACTGCCGCGGTGTTTCTCATCACCTTCTTGTTGTTCCAGCCTCAACAGTGCTGCCGATGGACTCCTTCCGTCTGCCTCTCCAGCCCTGCAGGACAGTCTGCCAGCAGCCAATAGAGCTGGTTCACCATCACAAGTCTCTGCAGTCTTCCTCAGCCTCCTGGTCCCTTTACCCAGCCTCTGTTTGGCTACTCTCAATATCCACACACACACACACACACACACACACACACACACTTTTATGAGTCCATTCCACAGCGTCCGTTGAGATCGTGAGAGCCTGTGTGCACATGTCACATGATAGAGGAGACAGTATTCATGGTTGAGCTGCATACAGATGCCCCTGTCACCTCACCTCACCCCTCTTGCTCCCTCCCTCTCTAACCCACTAACACCCTCTGCTTGCTCACTGCTTTTGGCATCTAAAAGAATTACAAAAACATTAAAATGTTTACCATCTTATCTTGCAGGTAGATAAATATAAATCTATTACTTATAGATTGCTAAATAGCAATGATTGAACCATGTTCAGAGATATTTGTGAATGCATGATGAGGCTTTTGATGGTTGTATATTGGTCTGCCTCCATTACATGTAGGTTGTCATTATTATTTTGTATTGGTTATTTGCCATGGCACTGATCAAACCATCAAGAGTGTTCATCACTTTCTGAGAGACAACTCATTATAGCATTATAGGCTCTATAGTGTGTGTGGATGACCAATTGTTGGATGACATCTGACTGTGTCCTTACCCACCTCAGCCTTGCGGCCATCAGTCCCTCCAGCCAGCAGCCAGCTGGACGTAAGTGTGCCGTGTACTGAAGGAGCTTATGAGAGCAATCCAAGGGACTGTAACAAGTATAAGCTGTGTGTCCATGGCAAATGGCAAGAGTTCCAGTGTGCTGCCATCCTTCAGTGGGACAGAGT
This sequence comes from Cancer borealis, assembly GCA_036785275.1. Lineage (NCBI taxonomy): Eukaryota > Metazoa > Arthropoda > Malacostraca > Decapoda > Cancridae > Cancer > Cancer borealis. Next base: position 22,344 of record JAXIVD010002455.1, read on the forward strand.
GAGTGATATTAATTTTATGATGAACCAATACTTCTTAAATTCACCACACCACATGCCATAAAATTTCACACTACAGTCATCTACCTGCACACCAACCTCTCTCTTTTATATATATATATATATATATATATATATATATATATATATATATATATATATATATATATATATTATATATATATATTTATTATACTTTCAGGTCAACAACCGTTGTGACTGGCCTGAAAGAGCCAATTGCGCGGATGTGGGTGGACCAACATACCCTCCATCCACCTATGGCCCGACACGTGTCACTGAGCCTTCCTATGTTCAACCATCCGTCACTCCACCTCCGTCCACAACTGTTCACCTCCCACCTGTTGGTACTACAGGACCAGGTGTCTCAGGCAAGTTTCGCTGTCACGTAGTATTGGAACAAAGATAAATGACAAAATCAATACAGTAACAGGTGCTCACACTGGTTGCACTAAGAAGAGATACAAAAATAATACAAAATATGTGTAACCCAAAGAATACTGATTTATATGGTTGTATAAATTATTCTGAGCCAATGCCATTTTTTTTAGCAATTTCATTACAAAAAGCTGTTCATGGACCGACCTTATCTTATAAAAACTGAGTCATCATTTTCTGATAATTTTCTCATCCTTTATAAGCAACACTTATTAAACAAAGAGTGATCTATTGTTGAACATGTGCATTTATCTCATCACAACACATCATTAACCTTCCTTTGTCCACCTTCAGGAGACTTCAAGGTGGTATGTTACTACACCAACTGGGCGTGGTACCGTCAGAGCATTGGGAAGTACAAACCTGAAGACATTGATGCAAGTCTCTGCACTCACATTGTATACGGGTTTGCTGTCTTGGACCACTCAAACCTTATCATCAAGCCTCATGACAGCTGGGCAGACATTGATAACAGTAAGTGGAGTGATTGATAATACTGTGGTGTCTATATATGGTCCTTATTGTATTGAGTTCATGTATTTATGGATTTATTTAGTGGTGCCAAGAGTCTCTGGGTTCAGACAGCGTACCTTTCCAACTTTGACCATGGCATTTCAGTATATTAGAACACTAGATTGTGAAAGTGATGTTAAAGAATAACTTTCATTATGTATGTTTGTCAACAGAGTTCTATGCCAAGGTTACAGCACTCAGGAATCGCGGCGTCAAAGTCACCATTGCAATCGGTGGTTGGAATGACTCGGCCGGCGACAAATACAGTCGTCTGGTGAACAATCCCGCTGCGAGAGCAAAGTTCATTTCCCACGTCATACAATTCATCAAACAACACAACTTTGATGGCCTTGATCTGGACTGGGAATACCCCAAGTGCTGGCAGGTACATTAAAAATAATCTTCATTCATTGATATTATTTTACCGATGACCACTAATCCTCCTCCTGCTCCTCATTTTTATCATTATCAACATCTATTTCCTTCCTCAGGTGGACTGCAACAAGGGTCCAGCCTCAGACAAGACAGCCTTCTCCAGCTGGGTGAGGGAACTCAGCATTGCATTTAAACCTCATGGATTACTTCTCTCCACCGCCGTTTCCCCGAGCAAGAAAGTCATTGATGCTGGTAGGAAGTTATTTCATATTTCCTTTATTATTTTCTTCACACTCTCTCATCTTTGTATATCGTGTGTCTTATTTAATTTGGATTACATTACATTTTGTTAAAGATAAGTAACTTTAACACATGTTTTCTGACTTGCACGTTAACTTTTCCCCTCCAGGCTATGATGTGTCGACTATTAACCAATACATGGACTGGATCGCCGTCATGACCTACGACTTCCATGGTCACTGGGACAAGAAAACGGGTCATGTTGCCCCAATGTACCACCACCCACAGGACGACTACGACTACTTCAACATGGTAAGCCTTCAGATACACTACCACTTCATATATTGCAGTTCATGTTTTTCTAGTGTTGCAATATTGAGATGTGTTTGATTCTTGAAAAAAAAGATTGATCATTCCTAAGGGATTTACTTATCTAGATTATGTAGCAACCTGAAACATCTTTGAGTTATAAGATTCAATACAAGTTTTCTTCCCCAGAATTTACCATTGTGATGTATGTAACACCTTCCTTCCTTCCTCCCAACAGGACTATGCCATCAGGTATTGGCTACAGAAAGGTGCCACCAAGGACAAACTAGTACTTGGAATGCCGCTGTATGGACAATCATTTACTCTCGACAACCCGACAGTGAACGGCCTCAACGCCCCAGCAAGCATCGGAGGGACAGCCGGCCCATTCACACGAGCAAGAGGCTTCCTGGCATACTATGAGGTGAGTCCTTAATACTCTTCCATCTTTACGTTTTTCCCTCCTCCTCCTGGTGGGTGGAAGAGCTGTAATGACCATTATTTATGTGGTCCATGTATATCATGCTGTATTTAACACTGATGACCCAAGGTTTAAACCCTGAAAGTCATACATATGATACTGTTCATTCAATCTTATGATACTATTCATTCAATCTTATCTTTACTGCTGAAAAAGTCCCTAAAGAATGGAAAAGAGCTGATATAACGCTCACCTAAAAATATGGAAACAAAGAAGAAGCATATAATTATTGATCAGTGTCGTTGACCAGCACAGTCTGTATGACGTGTGAAAAAGTGATTAAGAGACAATAGATGGATTACTTAGGAGGGAGGAGGTAGGAGTAATAAACAGATAGCTCATTTGGAAAACAAGAAAAAAACTTAAATGCCTGATGTAGCTTGAATAAGATTAAAAACTGGTCATCTAGAATGTATCTGAAATTTCCTCGTTTGCAGATCTGTCACTTTATTCAAAACAACGGCTGGACGGTAGTGAAGGACCCTCAAAACAGGATGGGTCCTTATGCCTACTCAGGGAACCAATGGGTCTCTTTTGATGATGTGGAAACAATCAGAATGAAGGTAAGTCTTTGATCTCTTGTTAACTCATTTTATTCAAGCTAAAAGTATGGGAAAATGCATTTCTTGTTATATTTCAATTTTCATCACAACACAACTTTACGTAAGTACATTTTGCGAAACAGTAAATGTCTTTTAGAATGTGTTAAATTTCCTTGGTATCCGCAGTCACAATACATCAGGGACATGGGTCTTGCCGGAGGAATGATTTGGGCGCTAGACCTCGATGACTTCAACAACCGGTGTGGTCAAGGAGCCCATCCACTCCTCAAGACTATTAAATCTGTCTTGGGGCTGCCTAAGGGACCAGATGTGATGCATGTGACAAGATCCAGGAAGTGTTTCAACAGTGCCATCGGTGCCATCAAGGCTGAAGTGGTGCACCATCCTCCTATCCAGGAAATACATAACTTACCCATGATACCAGGAGTAAGACCACCACCAGGAGTGCCAGTGTGTGCCAAGAAGTGCTGGGATCCCAACAATGGTGTGGTTGTAATGGAGGTGACACACTACCCACCCGGCCGCTCGGGACCGTCCCTGCCCATGGTGGAGAGGGTACAGCCCAAGGCAGGGGTGAGGCGACCCCCAGGCATGGAGGAGTGTAAGTGCTGGGACCCCAACAAGAGTGTCATCAGAACCAATATTGTTGACCATCCACCCATTCAGCCGGAATGGGTGGAGGGAGTGAGGCCGCCGCCTGGGGTGGAGGTGTGCTCCTCTGCCCCAAGTACTGTGTCTCCACCTGGTACAAGCAGTGGGAGTGCTTGCTGGAATCCAAATGAACGCATGGCTACAGGCCTCATTGTTGATCACCCTCCCATCCAGCCGGACCAATTGCTGCCTGAAGTACCTGGAGTAAGGCCTCCAGTCTGCCCCCCGGGGACTCAAGATTATCCACCTCCCGCAGGTGAGCTTTGTGCTATTGTATTGTTCACATATTCCTCTTCACCCATAGCCAGGCTTATTTCCATTCTCCTATCATAACTTTGTATACTTATCAATATCTTTCTCCTCAAACAGTGAGAATAAAATAATTTTATTGGACTACTAGAGTTGGAGGGACTAGTAGCTCTAGATGCATTTCTTATTTTACAAAGCCTTTCATGTTAAAAAGGTCAATTATATCTCTGATGAAGCCATGGTCTCCAAGATTAAATAAATTACCAATAAGCATAATTTTCTATGATTAGTGATTGTTACTTTTCACTCTTTTATCTTCCTTTTGTTATCCCTTGAAATTGATCCTCTCCTACATTATCTTTGAGTTGAAACTGATTGGTGTTCCCTTCCCCACAGATGGCTTCAAGGTGGTTTGTTACTTCACCAACTGGGCGTGGTACCGGTCAGGTGAGGGCAAGTACATCCCAGAACACATAGATGTTGACCTCTGTACCCACATTGTGTATGGGTTTGCAGTCCTCAACAACAACAATCTTCTCATCAAGCCACATGACACCTGGGCTGATTATGACAACAGTAAGTCTTCTCAATGCTAGTAACAACACATGGATTCTAAACTTAATGAGGGAGGGATATAGTGGTATGTACACACGCTTGAACAGTTGGGGTGGAGGGGGTCAGAGAAAGCCATTGATTCTACTTTAGACTATTGAGGAAAAGTTGGATTTGAAATCTTTATTCTTTCAACCAATTATTGAGTCTTGTCGTGTTTTCCTTGACAGAATTTTATGAGAAAGTCACTGCGCTGAAGGCTAAGGGAGTGAAGGTTCTCATCGCCATAGGAGGTTGGAATGATTCTCTCGGAGGGAAATACAGTAGACTTGTTAACAGTCCCGCAGCTCGAAAGAAGTTCATTGACCACGTAATTCAGTTTATTCAGAAGCACAACTTTGATGGCCTCGACCTGGACTGGGAGTATCCTGTGTGTTGGCAGGTAAGACGATACAATTAAGTAATGTGTCTAGTCTTAGAAATAATGTTAATGCACACCAATATATGTGTTTTTGTATCTTGTCTTGGTATTTTTCATTCATTACCCAGACACAACCTCTTTTTTCTAGGTGGACTGCAAAAAGGGTCCAGCGTCTGACAAAGCTGGATTCTCAGCCTGGGTGAGGGAGCTCAAGGCCGCCTTCCAGCCTCACGGACTCCTGCTCTCGGCTGCAGTGTCCCCAAGTAACAAGGTCATCGACATGGGTACGTGAATCTATCTTGTATAATTCGTAAAGTTTCCCTTACAATTTGACTCATTAATCAATTATTCAATACATAAATAGAACCAAAAATGATCAAATCTATATGGTAAGAATGTCAACATGTTATTTCCTGTATCTGTTTTTCCATCATGTTCTCGGCTTAGTGAAACATGCAAATCCTTCCCTCTGTTCCTCTGTTCACTACATCACATCATGTCTCCTCGGTTAGGTTATGAAGTGCCAGTGTTGAGTCAGTACCTGGATTGGATTGCGGTTATGACCTACGATTACCATGGTCAGTGGGACAAAAAGACAGGACACGTCTCACCTATGTATGCCCACCCACAAGACGATAACTTAGCCTTCAACACAGTGAGTACCTCTATCCTCTATCCTACATGTATTTGTGGACAAACAAGGGCAAAAATATGACTAAAATCACCATAAGGTTAATTAATCCAATTTTGCAAATTCGCATTTTGTTGTCTGCAATGTCATCCAATTCCACACAAAATTGGAGGAAGCACTGCACCTTTTTTAATAATCTTCAGTTTATGTTCATTATCTAACAAGTATATGTTATTCTAATTATTCATAGTAGTAGTTAGTTATCCCTGGCTTGGCTTTACTGCTAAGAGTAATAAGATCAAAAATAAATGTAATTCCATCTCCTTCCACAGAACTTCACCATTCACTATTGGATTGATAAGGGAGCTCAAAGGCATAAGCTTGTAATGGGTATGCCGATGTATGGTCAGTCTTTCACCCTCTCCGATGCCAAAAGCACAGGACTCAACCAGCCAACGGCAGGAGGCGGTGAGGCAGGTCGCTACACGAAGGCACGAGGATTCCTGGCTTACTATGAGGTACTGTTTGATGTTCTAACTTTTTGAGGCCTCACCAAATCAAAATTACAGTATGAACTTGCTTCTTCAAATAATTCTCATGTGTTTTTCTCTTGTAAGACTTTAGTATTGATTTTGTGTGTTGAGTCTCCATTAGTTAATCATCCATCTCATTATCTTTGATGTCTACAGTTTGAAACAACATGCAAATAGAAACAAAATGCATTACATTTCATAACTCTACATTAACATAGCTGTTCAATTGGTAACACCCAATCTTCTTGTCTGCAGATTTGCTACAAGATCAAGAGTAGCCATTGGACTGTGGTGCGGGACCCTCTCGGCACAATGGGTCCTTATGCCTACAATGGGAACCAGTGGGTCGGTTTTGATGATGTCGACACCATTAAATACAAGGTGTGTGTATGTGTGTGTGTTATTCACCATGGTCTGGATGATCACACACTGGACTCGTGATCATCAGCCATTACCCTTATAGAGACGGATCTATGGGTAAGGCTGAGATCTTTCTCACATCACTTCCCCCCCCCATCCCCTTGCTCAAGGGTGACAGTAACCGTGACCTGGCAGGAAAAAAAATCCTTAGAAACCTGAGCGGGGTTTGAACCCACGCCTTGCCAGTTAACAGGCAAAGTCATTACCATTGAACCATGGGGGCAGTGTGTGTGTGTATTTACCTAGTTGTGGTTTACGGGATGTGTGTGTGTGTGTGTGTGTGTGTGTGTGTGTGTGTGTGTGTGTGTGTGTGTGTGTGTGTGCATACGTGCGTGCATGAGAGCGTCAGTTCACGAGTGCATCAAAGAGAAAGAGAGAGAGAGCATAAGAAAAAGAACACAATAAAATAGTGAGGTTGCAAGAGGCCAGTTGACGTGTTTGATCACTAATGTTTACCTTAATCTGTCAGTCGGAGTGGATCAAGAAGATGGGTCTTGGAGGAGGCATGATCTGGGCGTTGGATCTGGATGACTTCAGGAGCCGGTGCGGGTGTGAGGCTCATCCACTCCTGCGTACCATCAACAGAGTCCTGCGGCAATACCCAAAGCCAGACCCAAAATGTCCAAAGCTGGAAAATTCAGGAGGTGAGATAATGAATCAGTCAGACTGGATCAATTTATATGTTTTGCTTGAAAATATTGTATTAACTCAAGGATTATCAAAGTATTTATGTTATAACTTCATCATTTTAAAGATGGATAGTGATCAATAACCTCAGTCACTTCCTAGTGTTTCATATTTATTTTGCACAGTGTTTGGATATTAACAATAACAACATTTATATTCATTGCTCCACAGATGTACCTCCGCCTGGTTCCGTCACCCCTCTGCCAACAGCAGCCCCAGTCACTTGGTGGAAGCCTGAAACTACGGCATCAAACACACCCTGGTGGCAGCCTAGTACATCACCAACCACTGTTGCATCATGGCAGTCCACTACTATTGCACCCACTACTAGGGTATCAAGCACATCCTGGTGGCAGCAGTCTACTACATCACCAGCCACTGTTGCATCATGGCAATCCACTACTCGTCCACCATATCAAGAGTCCACTGTTCCTAGTGCCCCACCCAAGAAATGTGAGGAGGGTGGATATAGAAAAGACCCGACAGAATGCAGAAAATACTACCTTTGTGTACATGGCCAGGAAATGTCCCAAACCTGTGCTCATGGTCTCCAATGGGATGATACCAAGGTGAGATGATAAACCTATGTAGTATTTGACAAACATTATCATTATCTTGGATGCTTCACTCACGGGCACCAAACTTTCTCTCACAAATGATGGCCACAGGTGAAATGGCCCCATGGTATCCTGTTTGTATAGTACAGTGGAACCATGCATTTGACTTGTTTTATTTTTGGTAATTTCATATTCATTTGGCAACACCAGTTAATTGCTAATCTGCTTTGTTTGTGTTGCTTTCATTTTCTTGGTTTACAACATTTCATAACATGTGCATATTTATGAGGAAATGAACGTGTTTATATCATGCACTTCCTTGATTTAATTCTTTTAATTCCTCCCCTTCAGAAAATGTGTGACTGGGCATCCAAAGTTAAATGCATTCCAGGATCAGGAGGCATGCCCGCCCCACAGCCCCCCACCGCACCTCCCACCACTCAACACACATACCCCACCACACAATACACCACTCGCTACACCCCACGGCCGACCACTCGCTATACCACACGGCCCACCTACCCACCTGCCACCATTGAAACCACAAGGGGACCTGATATCGGCCCACAGTCTGGAACATCACACACTGTAGATACTGGGTACAAGGTGTGTATAAATATGTATACTCTTACTATTGTTGACCTTTCTTATACTTGTTTGTTATCTAGTTTTGTTCTCTAGTGTCTTTTGTCTTGGTTCCTGTTGCCAGTCATCCTTCTGTAGTTTTGTCTTTGATCACATTTTGTCATTCTCTCAATTGGATTTCATTAAGAGTAACTAAACCTTCAGGTTGTGTGCTACTTCACCAACTGGGCGTGGTACAGGCAAGGTCTGGGCAAGTACCGGCCAGAGGATATTGACCCGAGCCTCTGCACTCATATTGTGTATGGATTTGCTGTGTTGGACCGCACAAACCTTGTGATCAAACCTCATGACACTTGGGCGGATTATGACAACAGTAAGTCACCTATTCAATTTTGTGAAAGAATTGTGAGCTTTCAGAAAATTGTTCAGTTTATGCTGGTTGTATGAATTTTGTAAAAGTTATGTTTTATAATTTAAATATATTTATGAATATGTGTGTGTAGTGTGAACATTTTGGTCCAATTTTTCTGTTCTACTTTGAGAGCCAAATTGATACTCTTAATTGCAACTTTAAACTGTGCATTTGCTTCACATTAGAACCATAATTTCCTTCTCCTTTCTCTGCCAGAATTCTATGAAAAGGTAGCGGCACTGAGAAAACGTGGAGTCAAAGTCACTCTTGCTATTGGTGGGTGGAATGACTCTCTGGGAGACAAGTACAGCCGTCTGGTGAACAGTGCTGCTGCCCGGGCCAAGTTTATTGCTCATGTTGTACAGTTCATACTGAAACATAACTTTGATGGCCTTGACTTGGACTGGGAGTATCCGGTGTGTTGGCAGGTAAGGACAAGGAACAATATTACAGTATCTACAGTGTGATGCTAAAGTGAACTGCTTTTACTGTGCTATGGGAGTAAGGAGTTTACATTATGGCTGTAACATTGGTTAATCATGTTGGAGAAGTGATAAACTCCTTTACATAGAAGAGTTTCGTAGTTCTTGAATTACAGGTTAATTTTGTTCCTCCTTCAGGTTGACTGCAGCAAAGGTCCAGCCTCAGATAAACAGGGCTTTTCAGCATGGGTGAGAGAATTACATCAAGCCTTCCAGCCACATGGTCTCCTCCTTTCAGCTGCTGTATCCCCAAGTTACAAAGTCATAGAGCCAGGTAAGAAAACTTTTTGTCACACATCCATAGTTTCCTTCATACTTTGCATCATACTTGCAGTGTAAGGAGTTCCCCTTGAGTTGCCTTTGTGGTTCTTAAATCACCTCCCCGACACCAACCCACCACCCCAAAAAATAATAATAATAAAAGTAAAACACTGAATTTCAGCAATTTCATCTTTCTATCATTTTGTGAATCAATGCTCAGCTGCTTTTTTTTTTGCGGTTCTTTTTTTATGCCCTCAACTTATTCGTATCTTTAATAAAACGATATTTGCAGGTTATGATGTGCCGGTACTGAACCAATACTTTGACTGGATCGCCGTCATGACCTATGATTACCACGGCCACTGGGACAAGAAGACAGGTCATGTTGCTCCCATGTTCGTCCACCCTGAGGATGAAGAGCCACTCTTCAACACAGTGAGTAACAATATCACATCAGCGTTTATTGTATCCACCAGGTTCCTCCATCCATTGTATACACCCACTTGAATAGTCTTCCACCCTACACAGCACAATATGGTATGAAAAACATCACCACCCAAGATTCCATCATTACACTTCACATACATAGGCGCTTCTTTCTCTCTGAACCATTCCAGTTTTCTTCTGTTTATTAAGCCTCTCACTCTTTTCAAGCATCCCTTATAATATCATCATTCCATCAAGGTTGACATACCCTTATTTTTTCAATATAACAAAATGTTGCCACTGTGTAGCCAATTAAGCTGCAATTTCAGAGCACTGCATCATTGGAATATGTCAACCATACCATGTGTTCAAAGCCACTAACAACATTGAAATAGATCACCATATCATTTAGGTTCAAAGTCTCTAACAACAAATTGTCACTTTACAGAACTCCACCATTCACCTTTGGTTGGAGAAGGGAGCAGATCGCAAGAAAATCATCATGGGCATGCCACTGTACGGCCAGTCATTCGCCCTCGGATGGAAGGCCAACGGAACAGGACTGAACCAGCATGCACCACAGAAGGGCAGTGCCGGACAGTTCACCCGGGCAGCTGGCTTCCTTGCCTACTATGAGGTGAGCTGAAGGATGCTTGATAATAGGAGGAGGGAAAGAGAAAATACTGTACATAATGTTTCATCATCCCTAAATACGTGTAAAAATTTCCTATAACACCTTGAACCTATATTTGCAGATCTGCCACAAGATCAAGAACCAGCAGTACACAGTGGTGCGGGACCCTGCTGGTCGGATGGGTCCTTACGCCTACAGTGGGAAGCAGTGGGTCAGCTATGATGACATCCATATGATTAGGTTCAAGGTAAGAAGAAGGGTCTAATTCACCATGGTCTGCAGGATCATGTGCTGGACTTGTAATCCCTAGTTATTACCATCGTGAATATATAGAGTAGTGTTGAAATTAAACATTTACTACTAGAATTATACCATATTTCCTTGAAAGCTCTTGATGAAGCAAAGAAAAACATGTTTAAACACACACATTTATCTTGAATACTCACCTTTATCCTTTTCCTTTCCAGTCTGAATGGATCAAACGCATGGGTCTTGGAGGAGGCATGATCTGGGCGTTGGATCTGGATGACTTCAGAAACAGGTGCGGCTGTGAACCTCATCCACTCCTGCGTACCATCAACAGAGTCCTTCGCTCCTACCCAGTGCCAGACCCCAACTGTGACCTATGATGATGATGATACATTGTGATGCAGACGTACTGGAAATTCACTCAGTGCCATGGATCTCTTTTCCTATAAACAAAAACATATATTACGTTATATTAACATGTCCATCACTGACATTATAAACACACTAAGCTGTTAGATGGGATGATTATTGAAAGAAATTACATAATTCATTACTCAAAATACTATAATCATAACTGATTTGTTAGGGGTAAAATTATTTGTTCAAAGCATTGTAAAAAAAATTATATGATTGCTTGAAAGGAAGGAAATGAAAAGAAATTTATTACAAAATTTGGATAAAGTTTTGCCTTGTTCCCTTATAACTTATTGTATCGTTCATCCATTACTTGATTGTTAATGAACACAAACAAGTAGTCCTGTTGTAGGTAGTGATTACCATCCCCAAGCTCTCTCCATAAATTAGCTGGGTTACCACAAACCTGGGACTGTTATTATTGTTATTTTTATTTATTGTTTTATTGCTTATTTAGGTAACATTGCTGTATCAGTAGTTGTGTATTAGGCACAAGTACAGCTCTTGTGGCATTACGTGTTATTTATCAATAAAGTATACAAAAGTTATGTTGATTCTTAGTTTTTTTCTTCAAAATATGATAATCGTGTTATTGTAGACTTCATGTAACACACAAACTACTGTCAACTAAATACTGATATGCTTCTTGACAATGTTTTTACCAAAACATAACTTTCTTCCTCATTTTCTCGAGAGCTATTAGAGATATTGGAAATATCATTGCAGCATCTAATAGACCTAATTAAACTCTACAACTGTCATTATGAATATTTGTTCTATGACTAATAATTATGCAGTAAAATTAAACCGTATCTTTTTTCCAAATCAAAACTTTCCTATATACTTATTCAATGTCTCTAACTCACCGTACGCTAGAGAGACTTCATCATAGCTGCTGCGCAGAATGGTGGCGGGGTTCTCGTCACTGATGCCTTCTTGAAACCAGTTAATCTTCCTAGTGAGTTTCCTTTTGGTCACCATGCGTTGTTTCTTGAGCTTGTCCAGATCCTCTTCGTACCACATCTTGGAAGTAATGGTGAAGTGTAGGATTCAGCAGGAAACAACCTGAAATGTCAATACAATAAATTTCTTTTTCTATACAGCTAGATTATTTTCCCCAAACAGCACAAATCTAAATAACAATCGTGAATAACCATAGTTAGCAATCCTATAAATGACCCGGGCTAAATTAAACATGATCATGACGGTACACAAGGTAAACAAACAACCAAGCACCAAATAAAGAACTCTTAAGAAATAGTAAAACTATAAAGTGATAAGGGATAGTAAACTATTGTTCTGAAGGAAACTATTGTGAACTCAACAATGGCCCAAAAGAAAAATAAATTACTGTACTAATCAGAAATAATGCACAAACTCAAAGTCAAGTAAACTCAAAAGTCACACACGCAAGGGAAATATACATATCACTTAACATGGTACAATAAGAAGTTTACTCACACTATGGCCCTCCATAAACCTACATGAACCACACGAACAATTTCAACACCTTGGGAACTACGGTAGATAATAGTGCACAATCAACACTAAAAGTGCAGCATTGGAAGATGGAAAACTCAATGACTATAAACGTAACCATTAAACGTGATATGTCTATGTTAACTCACCATGACTCGAGTCTACAGAACAGCAAGCAAAACAAATACTTAAATGAGTTATGTTAATGAATGTTCAATCACAAATAGGTAGCCAAATAATAATATACTCGTACCTACCAGCATCCAATACAGACAAATGCGAAGATCACTGACACACACCAAATACTCCATGGCCACTCCAACTCCGACGACACCCAGCGAATGTACGACCAGACAAAAGGAGGAATGGACCAATTCACCTCCGAGCACTGCACTACAAACAAGAAACTACTTACAAGCGATAATCATTAAAGAGAGAGAGAGAGAAAGAGTAAAATACTTCTAACTACACAACATATATTTCATCATATCACTCATTATATATAAACTCAATGTGTGACTTAGTCATCAGCACATAACAAAATTAATGAGGTAATTAGTGTTTCTTGAGGATCAATCAGATAAATCCAGGTCCCAGCTATTTTGTTTCCTGATTTATTCCCAGTCAAATTTACACGCATACAAATACACATCTGAGTGTAATTCAAAGCAACGGTAAACTGGTTAACTGTATCCTGAGTTTAAGAGAACTATCAATACAATGAGAGGCTGCAGATACTGGGTCTTACAACATTGGAGCAGAGGAGGGAAAGAGGAGATCTAATAGCAGAGTGGTGAAGGGATTAGAAAAAACAGATTGAGAAAATTTACTAATTTGGGACACCAGGGACAGAGGAAGACATGGAAAGAAACTAAAAAAGGACATCTGCAGAAGAGAAATCAAGAAGTTCAGCTTCCCACAACGATGTGTAGAGGTGTGGAATGGCTTGGAAAAGGGAATAGTGTATGCAAGAACAGTTGATGAATTCAAGGCAAAGTTCGATATTTATAGATATTGAAATGGGACAGCATGAGCATAGCTCTTTTTCCTGTATGTTACAAGTAGATAAATACAACTAGATAAATACACATGTAACCCATCCATTAGCTACCAAAAAGACTCAATAAACTGCCTTCAACACCCTTATTTCTGGCTATGAGTTGTCTAAAGAAACACATCTCAACAAAAGTTACACTGATGAATCTATAAAGTGGGAGATAGAAACTGTTAGGTGTGGGGTTGTGATGAGATGATATGGCATGTTGGGGTATCAGATTAGGATCACAGTCATCCCCAGAAAGGGACAAGCATGGGTGTTTTAGCCACATATTGCTGGTACTGCAATAATTTTCCCCATTTGACGGCTGCATGCCTCTCGAGTGGGGGGATGCCAGACACCTTTGTGATGAGCAGGTAGTCCATGAGTGGGCACAGAACTGTAGGGTGAAAGGGAAGAAGGGTGAAAGGGAGGGAGAGGAAGGAAGAGAGTGGGTGAAACATGTGAAACTAACTAAGTTGTGTTACATACAATTACATAGAAACTCAGACCACACAGATGCTAGGGTCCAAACTAGGTAGTCTGTCCTTAACCTAAAGTAGAAAATATTTTTAAAAAGAACACATTAGAGAAGCTTAATAAAAAAGAAAGTCAAACAGCTAGCAGGAAACCAAGTCTTACTGCCTTATATGAGACCTTGTTGGAAGAAATGGGGGTGGTTTGTTTTTAAACAAATTTATTATTACACTGCATCATGGAAGGCAAATTTATTCCACTCCCTAAGGATGTCATTAGCAAATTATAATCTAATGCAGGCAAGTTGAATCTGTCTGCATCTTAGTTTTATTGCATTACTCCGTGTTCCTGTTGAATCATCAATTTTAAACATATTGTTCGCATCAACATTTGTAGATCCTTTAAGTACAATAAACCTGCTTGTGTCTACAATTGTTAAATAGTGTTCCGTAGCCCCGTGACCAGATATGTTTGAGTAACGGAACACGAAAACGTTGCTATAACAGCAATGAAACATTTGTTTACAATCATAGCGTCCTGATGCCTCATTAGCAAACTTACAATACAATGAAAAAGTGCATTACTATTGTGATCATTCAAGGTTTGATACAATCCTAACACTCAGATCCTTGACACTTTGTACACTTTAGTTTCTTGCTGCATATTTCATATTTATAGCATCTCTCTCTCTCTCTCTCTCTCTCTCTCTTTCTCTCTCTCTCTCTCTCTCTCTCTCTCTCTCTCTCTCTCTCTCACACACACACACACAAAGAATGTACAATTAAAGCTAAAGGAAAAACTAGACACATATAGATACAGAGACATGACCACACAAGTGTAGCTCAGGCTTTGTATACTACAACTAGGTAAATACATACATACATAAACACACACACACACCTGTCAGATGTTCCCAGCCAGAGAGGGAGGAGGAAGCACTGAGATAAAGTCCAAACCACAGTAGGATTTCCCCAAAGTAGTTAGGATGGCGAGACAGCGACCACAGACCAGTGTTGATGAACTTGTCCTGGAAAGAAGAGGTGCAGAGAAAGGTGGTAGATTACATG
>JAXIVD010002455.1:42500-59771 GCA_036785275.1 Cancer borealis
AACGAATTAATTAGGGCATGGAATCAATGTGGTGGGTGGAAGGACTGGGTGTGAGTGGATGGTGCTGCTGTTGGGACTGAATGGTGTGGCAAATGGACGAATGATAGAGGCTGTGAAAGAATTCCTTGAAAAAGTGTGGAATGTTAGATTTAAGAAGTAACTCTGCTGAGTATTTCTTTTTTCTGCTGTGTTTTTTTGTGTGTTTTTCTTTTCACAGGTGCTGCCGATTCAAAGGCCTGGTTTGGGGCAACTCAGACCTCCTGTGACATCAAGATCAAGATCAAGGTAAAAGTTTCCCTCAAGTCAAGCCTTTGTATCGGCAGCTCCTGTGAAGGAGAAAAGAAAAAAAAAAATGGAAAGCACATAGAAAAAAAAAAATGCATACTCTAATTACACGCCCTAGTTTCTCAGTCGTGTTATTGTTTGCGTTTGCTTCCTCATTTGTAGGGAAAGGTATTTCGCTTCTCGACACTTTTATGGATCACTGAAGAAGACAAGAGACGTGTATTTGATCACAATAAAGGCAAGAGGGCCCAAGAAAAAGTAATGAAATCCCTGAATCAGAAATTTGATGATCTTTGTAAGAAAGGTAAACTTGACTGCACCACTTTCATCTCCCCCTCTGAGAAGGCGTGAGGCCCGGTGTAGTGTAGGAAATACGCTCCCTTAGGAAATACACTCCGCTGTTGCTGGCACCAACCTCTGATTGTAAGAAGAGTCAGGTGGTTTGAAAAGACAGTCACCTTTGAGGTTACCTTGATGAACGTGGAATCCTTAAGTAGCATCCTTTAATGACTCACAGAACTATGACATACAACACCGCAGAGCTTAACATCCCAGCAAACATGGAATGAATGGGCCAATAATGGGCCAATGCTGGCACTCCGGCATTGCAAATGTTGGGCCAATGCTGTACATTTTGGCTGCCAGTACTGGCCCAATTTAATTCAGTTATCAGTTTGCACCCTGGCATGTATGGGCCCGATACTGGATCTATGTTGGGCCAGATGTCGGATCAATGATGGGCCAATAATGGCACACCTATATCGTGCCTTAATAGTATGGCAGCAATCGGACCAATTTCACCGGTTTACCACCTTGGATATTGGCCCAATATAAAACCTGAATTCAAACAGATATTGTCCCAACACAGAACCTGAATGTAAACAGACGTTGAGCCGATATATATATATATATATATATATATATATATATATATATATATATATATATATATATATAT
Source organism: Cancer borealis (assembly GCA_036785275.1). Classification (NCBI taxonomy): domain Eukaryota; kingdom Metazoa; phylum Arthropoda; class Malacostraca; order Decapoda; family Cancridae; genus Cancer; species Cancer borealis. The sequence continues at coordinate 43,744 of JAXIVD010002455.1, forward strand.
ATATATATATATATACATATATATATATATATATATATATATATATATATATATATACATATATATATATATATATATATATATATATATATATATATATATACATATATATATATATATATATATATATATATATATATATATATATATATATATATCTCTCTCTCTCTCTCTCTCTCTCTCTCTCTCTCTCTCTCTCTCTCTCTCTCTCTCTCTCTCTCTCTCTCTCTCTCTCTCTCTCTCTCTCTCTCTCTCTCTCTCTCTCTCTCTCTCTCTCTCTCTCTCTCTCTCTCTCTCTCTCTCTCTTTCTCTCTTGAGATTTTGTTATGCTGAGTGTTGCTCAAGTTTGACCTTTTCAGTCCTTGTTAAGTTGGGTATCTGTAGTTATAATTATTACTCTTGCACAGAACGCAACTTTAATTAAACACCACTCCATTGATACATGTAAAAATAAGCACAAAAAATATAGGAATAGGTGACAACGTTATTTTCTTAATATACAAATGATACAATATATTTATGTTTATATAATGTTCATCCAGAGATTATTTCTGCCAAGAAGGTGAGGCAGGATGCTCCGATGCCCAAGAAAAACAAGTAGAAGGCGTCATCCAGCTGATTAAGCCCCAGGACCACTTGTTTGGACCGATCCTGAAGGTAGAAATCAATTGTGACGTGGCGAAGAAATGTGTTGAAAGGGGTTGGAGTGGTGTTGTGGGACAAAGTACTTAGGCAGTGTATATCATCTACGATGTAAAACAATAAAATCTACCTGGTTGTCAGTCTGTGCTGATTGTATTTCAGAATCAATGATATGCAACACGTTTTTCCAACAGTACTCAGAACTATATGAAACATTCCAGTGGACAAGCAATCAAAAGTGTATATTCGTGAATGATGTCATTTCTCAGTCTTGTAAGAACAGTAACTAGAAAAATTCCCCGAATATTTTTGTAAACAATATCAGTTGCCACAATACTTTACTTTAGAGTATTCCATTGAGCTGTCGTAGGTAAAGGGGTCGTTTTCCTCGAAGCTTTTCTTGGTGCGATAGGCAACCACCTCCTCTGTCCAATGTCCGATGATGCCAGCGTCCCGCAGGCGGCTTATCAGCTCATAAAAACGAGCTTGGAAGGGTGCTCCTCTCCTGCCGCGAACATACATACATATATACTACATAGTGTTTATAAACATACATACATATATACTAAATAGTGTTTATAAACATAGATACACATATAATACATAGTGTTTATAAACAGCCCACATATTCCCTGATGCAAATATTAAACAATTTCCCTTAATGCATAAATAGTTCACATTTTTAGTCAAGGACAAAATAGAACATATATATATATATATATATATATATATATATATATATATATATATATATATATATATATATATATATATATATATATATACAATATATATATATATATATATATATATATATATATATATATATATATATATATATATAATGTATATATATATATATATATATATATATATATATATATATATATATATATATATATATATATATATATATATATATATATATATATATATATATAATATATATATATATATATATATATATATATATATATATATATATATATATATATATATATATAATATATATATATATATATATATATATATATATATATATATTATATATATATATATAATATATATATATATATATATATATATATATATATATATATATATATATATATATATATATATAAATTAATTGAAAATGTTACCCATACAAGGAGTAAATACATCAACCTGATTTGTTCAATATCTAGAACAACTTTATTAAAAAACAGCGAATAAGTTTTGATTGGAAATTGTTTAATAGTTTGACTCTTTATAAAAAAAAAAGTGTTCTTTACTATTACCAATATAGTTACATATACGTAAAATAAATTCTATAATACCTGGTTGGATTAATAAAGTAAACTAAAATTATCTCACCTCATTCCCCAACCGTAGGCACCCATGATGGAGACAGTCTTCTTGCTTATTTGAAAAGGCGAACGACCACGAGCGTCAGTGAAGTGAAGCTTAATGTAGAGAGTGATGAATTTCTCATAGTTAACCAAAGAAAAGTGACCCACCATTACTTCTTTGAGAGCTTCGTCTGCTGTCATGATCTGTGTGAAAATAATGTGCATCTACGGTAAGTTTTTATACTACACACACACACACGTTGCTGTTTTGCTAGCTCCCTCAGCTTAGGCCGAAGAGTTCAAATGAAACATGAAAGCCCCAATGGTAAAACTAATGATGAAATTAAATTAATTCTTGCGAAGAAACTGAACACAGTAAAGAATATGGCAGTGTTAGGTAAATTAAAGTCAAGTGAACACAGGATGATGAAATGTAAAATAACGCTAAACTTCAAGAGAGAAAGAGAGAAGTTATTCAGAATGTGGAAACCAAGTATATCAACAGTCAAAGAAAAGTGGGATGAGTTTGTAATTAGAATCCAGAACATGTATTCACAAATATACTTGCCGTATTGTAAAATCGTGAAATGGTTCGTCCGCTTATAAGCTAATGGAAACTATCATATCATAGATAAGTGAGTTTCCTAGTAAAAAAAAAATATTCTGATTAATAATACTCAGCTTGACTTTCGTAATATATGGTCTTGCTTGTTGACAGCACTGGTATGTATGTATGTGGCATCTCATTGTGCCTTTTTCTTACCAACTAACGTCGTGAAGGGGGATGCTATAAGGTGATTCACCTGATATCACCACAGTATTACATGTGTTCCACTATAAAGTGTGGATTATTATGTAAATAGTGTATCAATGATTTTGCCTATATACTGTGTGTTAAGAGTATAATCTTAATTAAAAGCAACTCACAAAAGTGGCATTCACCAGCCGCCCACCAGTCTGAGTCGGTAGTGAGATAGGACGTCACGACCCGAAACTGGAATCTTTAATTTTTCCCACTGATGAACTGCAGAACTCTCTACGTTTTTCTCTCTTTCCACCTTAGTAAAACTTGATTCCTTAATACAGAATGGTGTCGCTAACTCACCTTCATTTGTTGGTACGCTTTCTTCACAACCGGATGATCGTGTTTGGAGAAATACTCATAAGGGTAGCCCTTAAACACCCATTCCTCTGTTGCCCATTTCCAGTCTTTCGCCTCAATCAGGTCACGCAGTGTTTGCGGGGTGTCAACTTTACCATGAATGCTGAGGTTGGCGATAAGGGAAGATTTGTACGCTGACACCACTATTAGAGAGAATGTCAGCCATACACTCACCAATACCTAGAAGAAAAAAATATATACGTAGTAAATATGGTTGTGTCTACCAGTGTGTGTTCTTCCTATTGTTCTTACCTAATTGTATTGTTACAAGATTAAGTCAAGCTTGTTATGTACCGTCTTTTAATACTGTTTTATTATATTTTTCTTTAAATTTGTGAATGTTCGCTGCACACACGACTTCTTCCGGTAATTCCACTGATCTATTCTTTTGTCTTGGAAAGATGCATTTTTTCACATCTTACCTTAATTTTTCTTATACCTAACTACGTCTAATGAAAAGGTCAACGAATATACTTCAACTATATTAAGAATCCATAATAGTTTGAAGTGAGCGTCCTCATCAAGCCTTCAATTGTAATGCAACGGAGTATTGAATCAGATCTTAGTCTATAAGTAACACTGCAACAACACCTCACCCTTTTGGAGACGCTGACAGGGAGATAAGCAACCGACTGTTCTAAAAGTGACCCCCAGCCGAGAAGGAGAGACGTGCTGTAGTTCAAGTGCCTGACCTGTATAATGACCCGTTTCAAGAGCGAATCAAAGACGCCCACGGCAGTAGCCCACAGTGCAACAGCGACCACCACGCCGATCCACACTCCACCTAAGAAAGGGAATCTGTATTACGCTTGGAAGAGTTCAGAAAAATGTAAAATGAAATTATAGCAATACTAACTTCTCAACAATGCAAGGAAACAAGTTCATGCAAAAACAAAAAAAACAAAAAAAAAACAAGACAAAATTGATAAATTAAACTTTTGAATAATTATGCATTCACCTGTAAATGGTCGTACCAACAGAAAATGTGGTGATAGAAGTGAAGGTTTTAATGAGACCACAGTTATGGGGTCTGAAGGGTAGGCCTGCACGTGGTCGATGACTTGATTCCGCTCATAAGTGATCCCACAAAGAGTACATAGATCCACCTCCTCACGCTGCAGCTGACCCATCATTCCCGTGTACACACCATTCGTTCCTCTCCTCCCCCAACTGGTCTCCGGCTCCTCCCGTATCATATACCTAAAGAATAGTTAGTAAACAAATTAACACCACACTCAAATGTACAGCTTAATTTCTTCCAATGTCAATTACTTCCACTTGATGAATATCCAATAAGGGGAGGAAATAGACATGATTCAGTTACATGTTAAAATATCGAACAGAGTATGTAATTATCATCCCATAGCAAATTGACTTTCTGAAAACAACAAAAGTAATGGTGAATTATGTAGGTAATTATTCCCTCCATTTTTTCAACACATATACGTACGTGAAATTAAGCATTTTCGACAAGGTGGACAAATTATTGGCATCGAGTGAGTTTGTGAGAGTAACTGTCGTGCCAAGCTCCTCGGTGTCTCTCTTGTAGTCCACGAAGGGAATGTATCTTGCAGACACAATGTTAAACTTGTGTCCATTTAGTGACTGGAATTGTTCTCCTGAAACAAAAAAGATGGCATAATTGATAAGAAATTACACCATTCACATGCAATAACTCACTCTATTATCTCTCTCTCTCTCTCTCTCTCTCTCTCTCTCTCTCTCTCTCTCTCTCTCTCTCTCTCTCTCTCTCTCTCTCTCTCTCTCTCTCTCTCTCTCTCTCTCTCTCTCTCTCTCTCTCTCTCTCTCTCTCTCAGCGTTAGTGATATATAACAAAAAAGATGAAGGGAAGATATATATATATATATATATATATATATATATATATATATATATATATATATATATATATATATATATATATATATATATATTCCAACAGGTACAAACTTTGAAAGCGATCCATACAAACAAACAAACAAACACACGCTTCACCTTGAATAATGTTTGTCAAACAAACCTTCGTCAAGAAAGAAAGTGTTGAACTGCAATCCTTTCGCCGTCCCTCGTCCAACACGCTGAGTCGCCGGCTCGCCGTCCTTGCAGTACAAACACCGACGATGAACATAAACTCGAGGCTTCACACCTGCACCGCCACCTTAGTCACAAAGGAAAACAACAAATAAATAAACAAATGAATGAATAGATATATAAGTAAATGAATATACATTAAGTTAGATTAAGTTATATATATATATATATATATATATATATATATATATATATATATATATATATATATATATATATATATGTGTGTGTGTGTGTGTGTGTGTGTGTGTGTGTGTGTGTGTGTGTGTGTGTGTGTGTGTGTGTGTGTGTGTGTGTGTGTGTGTGTGTGTGTGTGTGTGTATGGTTTTACGTATGTGAAAAAAGTGTTGCTTATTAACTGCATTATCGCATGAACTGCTATATTATGATCCAAAGGAAAAGCATAGAAGCATTAGCATTATGAATGTTGTGCTGTGGCATCAGTCACCATTAGTTGTATGTACCTCCTCTGGTTAGTGAGATTGATCTCGATACTTTATCATGTTATAGCAACTGTGTTTCTTGCCATTCTGTATTGATCCCTGAGGTGCAGCAGTGTTGTGTATTAGTGATCAATAAAGAACGGCAAGGAATACCACCACAGGCAAGAACATGAGAGATAATCACCATAAAGGACATGACACTTAAATGAAGACAAATTATCTTGGGCCCAATCGACCAGTGACTCGCCACTCTTATATCACAACACTCAGAGATGTTATTTTGAGCTACCAATGCTGATTACATCATCTAGACTGGAAGGTGAATTATTACCTTGAGTGATGATTTGCAAAGTTGTTCAACGTGATACAATGATATAGACATTCTTTAGTTATCCTTACTGCACTCAAATATACATACTTTCATCGGTTTCATGCAGGTTCCAAAACTTTTCAATTAAAACATTATTTCCAGGTAAAGTCCAAATGCCATATGAAGTCATATTTATATGTAATTTAACACGCAATTACATGCTATTATAAAATCGTTTCAGAATTGCGCCCCACTGTTGAAGGAACGACGCACCCACTTAAGTACAACATTCATGTAAGAATTGTCGTTCTTCACGTAATGCTGCCACGCACATACTCTTAGAAGGTTTCATTTACTTTCGCTTTTCTTCATTAATGTTTGTGGTAGAAGCTGTATTAATTGATAACTTTTCATCTTGTGTCGTAGAACAATGACGTTCCACAAATACCACCAATATATCGTTTGGTCATTAAATTCAACACTCACTCTCTCTTATCACTTAAGTCAACATCCTTACAAAGGTTACTGGTATTCACTGGTAAGGAGTCCAATAAAACAATTGGTCTTGTATTGATGCCCAAATGACAACATTTTAAAAAGTACTACTAAGTCGCAGCTGGATTGGGGATCAAATGACTCAATGATCAAACTGACCTTAATACTAATGATCTACACCCTCTCCTTCCACTATTTTTTTTATATTATTATCACGCTTCATATTCTATCACATTCATTCTGCTTAATTTATTCCTCGGCCTAATATCTTTCATAAAACATTCTGGTTCTGTTGTTCCACGTTTTGTGTTTCCTTTTAATTGTTGCATTGCATTTGTTCCAGAACTAATGTTTGTTTTCTTTTCTTACTGGGTATTTTTGTGTATAACTGTTATCATCTGCTGCAGCAGTGTGTGTGTGTGTGTGTGTGTGTGTGTGTGTGTGTGTGTGTGTGTGTGTGTGTGTGTGTGTGTGTGTGTGTGTGTGTGTGTGTGTGTGTGTGTTTGCTTATTTATATACTTGCTGATTTATTTAGTATCTATTCACTAATACTTCTATCCAGCTAATGCAGCTTACTTGCGGCGCATGTTTGGCGAGGCTTGAGGCGCCGTCCAGGGTGTGTGGTGTTGACGTGGTAGTGGTGGTGGTGAGTGTGGTGCAGGGCGAGGTACAGCCCGTGCACAGTGTTACGAAGGCTGTGGTGAAGTAGAACCGTCTTCATTTCCTTCCTCCCACCAATTACCACAAGCCGCGTCTCAGGCATCTGCCACAGGTCAGCACGTTCCAGCAGGCTGCAGGGACAGATGGTGTAACTGTAACCTTGCATTCCTTTTCCCTCAGAACGGGCGGCACCACCTTCCTCCTGTTCAACCAACGCAAAGCTGGTTGTAACTTTTATATGGAGAAACTTAGGAGACATGAGGGCAAGGGAAAGGAAGGTGATTCCATGGAACAGCCACTTTGGGAAGCAACGATATCTAAGTTCTCATGCAAAACATGCAGCTTATACATCCATTACAACAGTCTACACACACGCACGCACACACACACACACACACACACACACACACACACACACACACACACACACACACGCACACACACACACACACACACACACACACACACACACACACACACACACACACACACACGCGCACACACACACACACACACACACACACACACACACACACACACACACACACACACACACACGTTGCTACTTGTGTGGTTCCCTCAGTCACACAGCAGCATCAGCTGATGTGTGACAAGACGATCTGAACACAATTACCTTAGGATGCTGTAAGTAGTATGTGGGAAGGCATCAAGGTGAAGGATAAGTGCACGGCAGGTAGTGTAGGAGTCACCTGCCAATGCATGGAGGAGATGGCGCGGCTCCACCGATGATGACACCAACACCAAGCTTCTTTTCATCTGCCTGCAACACGCACACACGAACATACAATTGTTTTAGGTAATCAACCTGTTAAGAGATGAATCTGGATTTTCTCACATGTTTGCCTGTAAACTTTCATGATAACATATGAATATGAAATAATTACAATAATTACAATGCAATAATTACAGTGCAATCAAAAGTGTCCTTGAGTCAATTATTTTGTTTCTTCTTGATATCCTTCAATGTGTGAGTCCATCTACCTCTTTTCCTTCCAATACAATATTGTATTATTTTTCCCAGGCCTTGCACCTGTTCCTCCATTATACAGTCCTGTTTTACTAGATTATATAGTCTATGATGATGATAATCCTGTCTTTCTAAAATATAGATACACAGTATCATTACTTTGCTCCGTACTGTAGATAAACTCCAGAAGAGTTGAGTTGACATTCCTTCCTTCTTACAACTTGAGTGATGCTTTTTTTGTCAATGTTTACACAACTTAATGGTGATGTTTATGTCATGACATGTTTGCTTTATTTCTATTTTTTTTGCCACTCTTCTACCTGTCAAGGGAAGCGAGCAGGGAAGAGCGTGGCGTCGTGACCATCAACACCACGTTACAGGCAGCAAGTGAACCTTCGGCCGCTCGATGCACCAGTGTTTCAACTTGATCTCCACTGCATCTTTGAGTCAAGGACACGCCCACCACCAGCAAGGTGAGGTAGCTGGAGGTTTCCATGCCCAGCGGAGTAAGGATTCCTGTAATTCATAATTTTCAAGCAAGTCTATTGAGGTTTATTTACCTAATTGAAAGTTTGAAATGTGTTAGTATTGGTATTGTTGTTAAGAAATATAACATTAAGATGACATTGTTTAACAAAAAATGTTGAGGATATTAAAAAATCCAAACAAGAACTAATTTTCTACATCAATGTAATAAAAAATGTATGTGTTGATGTTTTATGTTCCGACGACGATTTTTTTTCATAACTTGTTGCCTTTAGCAGATGACTTCGATGAAACAAGCTACCTCATTCCTCGTCCCTCGTCTCCCTCACCCACAATCATTCCAGTTAATAGTTAACATAATGGTAAATACGCCGCCATTATATCGAAGCCAGGTAGATCACTAGAGCAACTTTCAAAAATTTTTAGTGGGTGAAAATGCATTCAAGGTGACTTCGTTGCCTCGAGTTGATTGCGTATCTCACATCACCTGATAAACACGCCTTAATCCACCCTAGAAAGCAGACTGTCTCGTACACAAACGTGTGTGTGTGTGTGTGTGTGTGTGTGTGTGTGTGTGTGTGTGTGTGTGCGCATCCTCTTTTATTGTTACAGCATATCAGTTAAATTCTAGACATAATTTCTATTTATTTTCCCTTCAACGAATTTAGTTACCACAACTCTGAAAGTTACTCACGATGTATCTCCACACAAGATAATACTGAGCCAGTACATCAACACTTACTTCCCTTCACAGCAGAGGCGGCTCTCCTCACCCTTCCTTCCTGCACTTCGACACCAACTGATGCTCCTCACGGTCCGACTCATTTACTAATGGACTACGGGAAGGCCGTGTGGGCGGAGTGACTACCCACAAGGCTGCCACTGGAACGATAATAGGAATACTTTCATTGGCATCTTAGGTTAGATTAGGCTAGGTTAAGTTAGGTTAAGTCATCACTGATCACGTAATACACGTACGCCATCGTACGTAAAAATTAGCTTACAGGTAATTTGGTCATAGTAGTCGTCTTGGTTGGTGTTATGGTGTTTAGTATTGATGGTGGTGCTGATGGACGTGATGGTGGTAATGGAGGTGATGGTGGTGGTAGCGTTGTAATCGTGAATGCAAGATGGTGCGAGCAGAGAACAGAAGTAGTTGTAAAAAGACAAGGAAACCCATGATAGGTATAATGAGACGAGGTAATAATGCGTTGTGCTTTCTTTCCAGTGTGTTGTTGATGCTCACTTGTTTATTAACGCAACACTAAGAAGGACAAGGAAAAGGAAAACATAAATATCAAAACAAAGATTTAATATATATTATTCAAAACAAATTGCCAAGATGATTTTCCTGACATTTCGATGCGCTAAGAACACTTGTAATTAAGAATAGCGTTTTAATACTCAATATAGGATAGGTGTGTGTATGTATGTGTGTGTGTGTGTGTGTGTGTGTGTGTGTGTGTGTGTGTGTGTGTGTGTGTGTGTGTGTGTGTGTGTGTGTGTGTGTGTGTGTGTGTTTGTGTGTGTGTGTGTGTGTGTGTGTGTGTGTGTGTGTGTGTGTGTGTGTGTGTGTGTGTGTGTGTGTGTGTGTGTGTGTGTGTGTGTGTGTGTGTGTGTGTGTGTGTGTGTGTGTGTGTGTGTGTGTGTGTGTGTGTGTGTGTGTGTGTGTGTGTGTGTGTGTGTGTGTGTGTGTGTGTGTGTGTGTGTGTGTGTGTGTGTGTGTGTGTGTGTGTGTGTGTGTGTGTGTGTGTGTGTGTGTGTGTGTGTGTGTGTTGCCATCTTAGTTGCTATTAACTCATTTCGTGGATGTAATAATTGAAATACAAAATCTAATAAAAGGATAATACTTGATAATGTGAGAAGGGAAAGTACACATTCAATATGACGTTAAGTTAATCTGTGTTCATCTGAAGGAATTATCTTTATGCTGCGAAGGGAAGGGAATGGAAGGGAAGGGAAGGGAAGAGAAGGGAAGGGAAGTGAAGGGAAGGGAAATGAAGGGAAGTGAAGGGAAGGGAAGTGAAGGAAAGGCAAAGGAAGGGAAGGGAAGTGAAGGAAAGGCAAAGGAAGGGAAGGGAAGGGAAGGGAAGTGAAGGGAAGATAGACGGTGTTGCCTTAAGGTTATCATGGTTTAGGAGGGGAAGAAAAACAATCGATTACAGATCCATATATAGAGAAAGAAATAAGTGTTAAAACAAAAGCAATGTGTCAACGATATGAATGGATAGTAATGAGAGGGTTGAGTAAGCTTAAGTATTACGTACAAACTTGAAAGAAAACGGTGGGGGAAAAAAAAGAGAGAGAGAGAGAGAGAGAGAGAGAGAGAGAGAGAGAGAGAGAGAGAGAGAGAGAGAGAGAGAGAGAGAGAGAGAGAGAGAGAGAGAGAGAGAGAGAGAGAGAGAGAGAGAGAGAGAGAGAGAGAGAGAGAATACATAAATACATAAGAATACATGAGAAGAACAGACACCAGAAGAGCTATTGCTGTATAACTGGAGTATCTGCTGTGCTACATACTACTACAAGGACACTAAGAGTTTGAGAACAGGATAGAAACAGAACAAGGCTCTCTCCCTGTTTTCAATATACTTTTACTGATATCTTAATCACTGATGAAAGCCAATATCCATCTGAAAACTTCACTGCTCGTCTCCTTCCATTAAGATTTTGATAGACAGACGAACAATTCAGTCGACACCTTTATGAGTGTTTGTGATTATTGGCAGCCGCTTCCATCCTCGTTGACGCAGGTTTGCCTCGTGGTGGTGCCTATTAAGTGAGCTCTCCAACTTTGAAGCACCATCTCTCTCTCTGTCATCTGCCACTCTTCCAAATTGTTCCACCAAACAATGCCACCTGTCACTATCGATATTTTTCGTTGTTGGAGTTGTAAAAATTCTTGTAGCTGCTCCTCCTCATTTAATATTACTTGCGCTGTCAATTACTAGAGAGAGAGAGAGAGAGAGAGAGAGAGAGAGAGAGAGAGAGAGAGAGAGAGAGAGAGAGAGAGAGAGAGAGAGAGAGAGAGAGAGAGAGGCAGACATACACTAACAGACATACACTAACAGACAGACATTAATAGACAGACAAACACGAACAGACAGACTCTAACAAGCAGACATTAACAGACAAACACGAACAGACAGACTCAAACATGTCCAGTGACCGGAGTCCAATGATTGGTTATGCTCGTATCAACTTTCACTGACTCTGTGATAACAAGCAAACGGACAAACAAAGACTATAAGGCAGACAGGCAGACAGAGAAAGAAAAAACAGAAAGAAAAGCAAACTAAAAAAAAAAATGGCAAGGTATTTGGGCAAGCAAAACAGTGACTCCATCAGAAAATTAGTAAGAGTCGAGATATTCGATTCTATAATCCATAATGGAATGATATTACGTATGCATGTGAATCTTAAAAAAATCACGCAAAGAAAAAGTAAACAACGGATTCGTGCCTCGAGTTGGTCTTGTTGACATAATCTTTTATTATTTATACAATGGTGGCAGTTAATTTAAAACTACATTTACTTATGCTGCGATAAAATACGACTTATAGGAGCAACAGTGCTAGCAAAACCTACCACACAAACGAAGAGAGTTGGAGTAGAAGCAACAATGACATGACAAAAAGTAGAGGCAATGCTAGAATTACAATTACACAAAAATTTCATTGGAGGAGGTTATAGTGTTGCAAGTGTTGCTTAGTGGTAGTGGCAAGCTTAGTAGTACTGGGGATATAAACCTTGAGTAAAGATTACATAAATGTTCTAGAGGTAATGTTCATTATTCAAAGAATCACAAGGTACAAGTAATAATTGTTAATAGTTAATACAAGTTAATACAAGCAGCAAGTACAAGTTTTAAACTTTTGAGGAAGGTAAGGTATATATTAATATTAGGGCAGGTGCAGTATGCCATTAATTAATACAGGTAAATACGGTAAAGGCGTTGATAAACCAGCTGTTCACTAGGCGTAGGTGTTGCCAGTCACTTGCTCAAGCCAGGGGATGAAGGCAGCCACGCGCACATGTCCATCAGGGGATGTATCTCGACATTTACCCCTGGCAGAACCAAAACTAATTACGCCCACCTGTATCACCCTTCCTGTTTCCCCCTCAGTCATGACGGCACCGCCAGAATCACCCTGCAGATATTAGAGATTAGAGATTAGACAGGTAGAAAAGGGACTAGTGATTGCATATGATAGATGTAGGACAAAGGTACAGCTAGATTTGATAGATACAGGCTTAAGGATGATATGGAGTATTTATGCATAGGAGAAGATTAAGGTAGGGAAGGAGGGAGGGGAGTGGGTGTTGGGATAGGAAAGAGGAGGGAGAGGAGAGTGGGAGTAAGATGGTAATTAAATGGAGAGGAGATTAATTGAACCTCCATTATTTGAGTTACCTTGATATGTAACAGTAAACACACACACACACACACACACACACACACACACACACACACACACACACACACACACACACACACACACACACACACACACACACACACACATAGATAGACACGTACAGAACAGACGTGTTTCCTCTGCCCGCCGCTAGTGCACATCTGTGTTGTTATCATCCATGTCCCGTAGAAGGCTCGACAGGAGGCATAACTATAGCCAACTGTATCAAACATCCTTAACTTGGGTGCGAGGTTCCCTAAAAACAAAGCGGCATTGGGTGAAATATTAGTAGGGGAATCAAATATTGCGAGGCAGGTTTTTGGCAGGAAAGGGAAAACTCAACAAGGTAAGTACGGTTGCCCAGGTAAGGCAAGATAAGGTTAGGTAAGGCGATATTTAGGCTTGAAAAAGGGGAAGAAGGAAAAGGGAAGGAAGAGACTTCTAGCACACAGAAAGGTGAGAGGTGGGAAGGGTAGAGACTCCAAGTAGAGGTAGGAGAGAGGGTTTTGCTGACTTGGAGAGACAGAGGGGAATGAAGAGAAAGAAGTAAATGAAGAATGAAAAGGAAGATGCTAGGCAAGATTATTCGGGATTTTAAAGGCGAGGGGAGTGAAGGTGATAGGGGAAGGAGTGGCAATGAAGAAAACGAAGAGAAACAGGTGAGTGTAAAGAAATAGAAACAAGAGGGAGGAAGATAGATTTAACTAAGAGAAGGAGCGGAGAGAGGGAGGAAGAAAAAAGTTGACAGATAGACATTGATAGGAGGGAAAGTGATCACACCCTCCTGCAGTATAAATAAGAACTAGTGACCTTTCTCTCATAGATAGGCTTTTTCCATGTCTATGAATAATTAACAAAATAACATTAATCAAACAACATTTAGAGCTATTCCACTTCTAACTCCTAAAAATACGAAACATATACGTACTACATATCTTGACAGTAACCTTATAAAATGATCTTACCTGTCTCAGTCATGCCCCAGCCACTCAGACTGACAGCCTCGTCCGCTAAGTCCCTTGGTGCCCAAGCACGAGGAGGTAGACATATTGGTGCAATTGTGAGACTGAATGTCAGTGGAGTTGATAATCTGGAAGGAAGTGTAGAAGGCACATAAATAAACAACAGGTACACAGGACTATTTGACAACTATATCAGTATTTTAGGAAATGTTTTATTTAGGGAGAGAACTGGGCATACAGGCAGATTTTAGAGCAATTTAGGGAAAGGAAGAGGAAAATAGAAAGGAGTAAAAAAAGAAAGTGACAAATACTAATACCACAAGCACTTCCTATTCATCACATCAGATAAAGATAAGTACATACCACTTAAAAATAACGATCAATAACCCTAGGAACATCACAATAACAAGGTAACACTAATACATTACTTGATAAGGGCGATATCGTAAGTCAGTCTTAACCGAGGATGTAGTATGACCTTGGACGCGTCTACCCAGTAGCCTCCATTCGCCTCTGGATCATCAAGGTCGTGACCTCCGACCGCTACCTTCACACTGGGTAACACAATGGCCGTGTTGGCGCTGTTTGTTCTGTGTTATAGGTAATAGAGTCTTAGGAGAACGAATGGGGGAAAAGAGTTATATAGTTTCTCATACGCATGTGTATTTTTCCACAAGCTTGTAGATTTTCCCACACCAATTGATTTCTCACACACTTGTAAAATTTCCAAAACATTTCAAAAATTTCCCACACACTTGTAGACACAGTGTGCAGCCGTCACAACCCATAACTCGTCGATGATTGATCCGCCGCACCTCCTTCCGCTGTTAGACCAAGTCATGCGCAGCAACACCTGTTATAACACACCTGTCAGTTCCTCCGCACACCTGTCTGTTGCACCAATCCAGCCACTGTTAGTACTTATAGCTATCTGTGTTGCATCTCTTTATATAAATATTTTCGTGTCACTTGTCCAGATCTGTGTGTGTGTGTGTGTGTGTGTGTGTGTGTGTGTGTGTGTGTGTGTGTGTGTGTGTGTGTGTGTGTGTGTGTGTGTGTGTGTGTGTGTGTGGTGTATGTGTGTGTGTGTGTGTGTGTGTGTGTGTGTGTGTGTGTGTGTGTGTGTGTGTGTGTGTGTGTGTGTGTGTGTGTGTGTGTGTGTGTGTGTGTGTTGATAGACAGTAATTTGTAGACAAGGTTAAGAAGCTGAAAGATTAAGTATATAACAGATTAAGTTTGACAGGGGTGGAGGTATAGATAAATTCAGATGGTGATTTAAAAGGAAAAAGAAACATTGCTAGATAAAGTAATACACAAGTGATATTAGTACAAGTTAAGAACAGGTTAATTGTTGTTCTATACACAGGGTGGACATAAACAGCAAGAACTGAAAACAGACACACGCCGTTGATAGGGAGATACGAGTAAAAAAAACTTAAATGAACAAGAAGAGGGAATTTTGAGACTGAGTTAATTTAGTTTCCCTTATTTCTTACCTGCCAAGGATACTTGTGTTCGTCTGCCTCTTCTCCGTTCACTATCCTGGCCACACCCCGACCGCACTGAGGGTGAGACCAAGGGGTGGTGGGCTCGCTAGTAGTGGTGGTGGTGGGGGTGGTAGATGTGGTGGAGGTGGTGGTGGGGGTGGTGGTGGTGGTGGGGGTGGTGGTAGTGGTGGTGGTGGTGGGGGTGGTGGTAAGTAGTCGGGGTGGTGGTGGTGGTGGTGGTGGTGGGGGTGGTGGTGGTGGTGGGGGGTGGTGGTAGTGGTGGTGGTGGTGGTGGGGTCGGTGGTAGTAGTCGGGGTGGTGGTGGTGGTGGTGGTGGTGGGGGTGGTGGTGGTGGTGGTGGTGGTGGGGGTGGTGGTGGTGGTGGTGGGTGGGGGGTAGTGGTGGTGGTGGTGGTGGTGGTGGTGGGGGTGGTGGTGGTGGTAGGGTCATCTGTAACCAAAATTATGAAGTAGTATACAGGTTTTGTTGCGTATATACTTATATGTATAAATACATACATACATACATACACCTTATGAAAAACGGACAAACAAAC